>SNQJ01S0260867.1:0-12244 GCA_010110895.2 Picea sitchensis
TTTCAGATAATAAGCCTCTTTGAGGGGGCAACCTCCTTTTACCCCACTTAAATGTTCAAGTACCAGATGATTCAAAATGAAAATGTCTCCTTGGTATATATAGGAGACTAGGAGGTATAATTACAACTAATGGCCTAAAGCCAACATAAATAAAAAAAACATTACTAATCTAATATGCCCCAATTAAGGGGTAATGAGCCAATATTAGGGCTTAACATTTTTTGTTCTAATAGTTAATCATGATGAGTTATAAGGGTTATGAATTATATTTTATAGAGACAATATGTTTTATGGTTTATAAGGGGCATGTGTTAGGAGTTATACATCGAAGGGACTAGAGGTTAAGTAATAAGGCTTTAGCATTATAGAGGTAAAGTGTTATGGTTGTTGTATTTTTTATGGATTTTGAAGGTTAAGGGATATAGGAGTGATATGGGTTAACAATTAAAAGGGTTATGAGTTATAGGTATTATGTGTTAATGGTTAGGGTCAATAGGGATTACAAGGATTACATGAGATAGGTATTATAGGGTTTACATGTTAAGGGTTAATGGCTATAGGGGTTAGTTAGAGATTATACTAGTTAGGGGTTATGGGTGGAGTGATAATAAGGTTTATTTGGGTTATTAGTTAGTTGTTATAAATCTTATAATTTACTTGTAATAGGTGTTGTAGGGGTTAGGTATTTGTTTTAATAGGTAATAGGGTTGATAGGGGTATGTGTTTAATGGTTATAGGGATTATAGGGATTAGAGATTAGGTTATATAAATGCTAGTTGTTTGGGGTAATATAGATTATATGGGTTAAGGGTTACAGGTTATGGTGGTTAAGAGTTAATCCTTATAAGCATTATAAAGGTTAGGGGTTACAAGAATTAGACTACAATGGATTGGGACTACAATGTTGAAGGCACATGGGTTATATGAGTTAGGAGTGTTTAGGGGTTAAAAATTATAAGGGTTATTAGGATTTATAGGTTACAAGAGTTGCAAGTTATACATGTTATGATTTAGGGTCTAAGAATTATAGCTATTAGAAGTTAAGGGTTATAAAAGTTATAAGAGATAATGATTAGGGGTTAGGATTTACAAGTTTTAAGGGTTAAGGGAGATATCTAGGGTTATTAGGGGGTTATCGGAGTAGAGTATTAGTTATATAATTATGGGTGATAGGGTTTTTAGGCTTAGTTAGTCTATGTTGGTTATGATTTAATGATTATATTAGTTAGGGTCATAATGGTTATATAGGGTAGGGATGATAGTTTTAATAGGGTTTTGGGGTGTTATCAGTTTCATGAGCTTTTATGGGTGTTATTAAGTTTATAAGGTTTAATGGTTGTATGTTTTAGGGGATAAATATGATAAGAGTTCATAATTACATACTAGGGGTTATAAGGGTTATGGTTTTATATGATTTAGGTGTGGAGGGGGTTATAGGGTTTAGTTTAAATGTGTCAGGGGTTAAATATTATAGGTTTTAATAGGTATAAGGTTCGATATTTAAGGGGGATAAGGGTTATGGGTTAATGTTTATAGGGTTTAAGAATACTAAATTTTAAAGTTGAAAGGTTTGAAGGGTTATGAGTTATATTTGTCAGGGGTTATGTGATGGGGATTATTCCTATCAGGGGTTAGGATGGATAAGAGTTACGATATATAAGGATTATATAAAAGAGAGGTTATATTATGGGGGTTGATTGGTTTATGTTTTGTTTAGGTATACATATAACTAACATATATACCATATAATATATAATATATAATATATAATATATATAATATACAAAAATATAAATGTTATTATTATAACTATATCACAACAAAAATGGCAATGTCTCGCTCTACACTCTACTTTGCACTCTGATACTTGCACCTGTGTGTGACACTGCCAAGGGTAATTCAAGAATTTGGTCAAACTACAAGGAGAAAACCTTCTAGAGGAGGTTTTTAGTGTTACAAAATTTGGAAAAAAATTCAAAAAAAAATCCACAACAACCTCCTCTATTGGTTTCAGTTATTTTATTGTCAAAATGCATTGATGCACCATTACATACAACACCCTGGTGCATACCTAAACATAAAACACATCGAAGCGACCTTACATAAAATTCCCCGGAACGTACATAAAACCAAAAAAAACATTGATGGTCCATTACATAAATTCTCGGTGCGTACATAAAATGAAAATGCTTTGGTGCGTCATTCCATGAAATTCCCCAGTGTGTACATAAGATGAAAAAATCTCAATTTTCCATTACATTAATGCCCTGGTGTGTACATAGGATGAAAACTCACAAGTGAATTTATATTTATTACGCCTCGAATTCCCATTTTGTTGTGTGCAACACCGGTGCACTTTTATTTTATGTCCAACCTGGTGCTTGTATCATTCATAAGTGTCAATGCTTGTATTACCTTATGCACCGAAAGGTACTGAAATTTTGAATATTCGAGGTGAGATGTCCACATCATCCTTTGTTATGAAGCATCAATGATTTTATTACATATAAAGCATTGGTGTGTTTATTTTATTTAAATAAGCGGTGCATTTATTGTATTTAAAGCACTGATGTTATTATTATGTTTAAAGAAGAGGTGTGTATTTATCACATGCCCACCATAAAATTCTAAAATGACATGTATTACCACACATTATATGCATCGGTGCTTCAGTATAATTGCGTTTGTATGCTTAATATGCACCAGTGCATATAACCCCTTAAAAAGCATTGATTTCTATATTATTTCAGGAACCATTTTATGAGTTCATAAGAATGCACCAATATGTATATATTTTAATTAATTGTTTTTTTACAAATATTATTTATAATAAGATAGTTTTTTATATTTCTATTATTTCATTTTTATATAACAATTGCATTAATTCATTATCCAACAAATTACACCTATGTCATTTGAAACAATCTAATGTTGTGCATATGTTGTCATTGATTTCAAAGAAGTAATGTACATGGTGAACAGATAGTCTGGAACATAAGAAAGTATGGCACACAAGACAGTATGGCGCACAGGCAATGGAAGTGCATGAAAGGTAAATATAAATGCAAAGGAAGATTGGAAGGAACAGAGACAACCACAGAAATGTATGAAGTGAAATCGAAGAAAACAGAGTTGAACAACCCTTGCAGGTGCCAATGAACAATGACTCTTGGATCTAGTCGAAGCTAGTGTGAAGGAGTGGACTACGACGGATTATGTGGAAGTTGTGCAAATGAAAATATATGAGGCACTTTGAGCTAGTGCAACAAATGGCACAGTGAAGTGTGACGAGATGAAGTTTGTGTGATAAGAGATAAATTGGAATGTGACGGAATGAGTGGAAGTTTTGAAATCAAGAGAGTGAGTCACCAGGGGACGCTAACAGTTTGATGAGAAAATGGGTGAGCATTCTGCAGGGAAAGTGCGACAAGATGAAGACTTGTGACTTGAGTCTTATGCTCCCATTTTATATACGCATTGAGTAATCCAGAATGTAAATTGTTGTGTCAATTTTGAGGAGATCAGATAGAGCTTATTCATTGGAGGATTTGGTCCATTTGATTTAGTCAAATAATTTCCAACCATAACTAAACAAACAAATATTATTAATTCAGATAGAAATGTGTCCAAATATAACTTCTTAGACTTTGATCTAGTCAATATTTGTCCGCGATGTAATTTTCATGCGTCCACATACTTTATTTAGAGAGAAGTGTAACTAACAGGACTTTGATCTGGTCAAATTATGTCCACAATGTAACTGATATGTGTCCACATACAGGAAGGGTAACTCAGGAAAAAACATTATAAATAGGTATGTTCTTTGTTTTCTTCAAGCGCTGATGATGAGAGGAAAAAGGTTATGTAACTATTCAAAAGAAATAAATTGGATATTTATCAGTTGTTAGTAATTGTAGAGAAAAGTCTTGAAAAGGTCCAGTTATGTCAGATTCTTTTTAACTAAATTGAGGGTGGCAGGGTGGTGCTAGGGTGAGTTGAAGCTCACTGAGGATTGGTTTCCTCATTATCTGCGATAGGTTGGTGCCTAAGAGGATTGGGTACCTCATTATATGTGATAGGTTGGTGCCTGAGAGGATCGATGTCCTCATTAACTGTGACAGGTTGGTTCCTGAGAGGATTGGTGTCCTCATTATCTGTGATGGGTGGGTGCCTGTCAAGCTAAAAAATTATAAATTGTAAGTTGGTGCTTGTAGAAGAACATAAAGGAAGATATTTTATTCTTTTCTCCCATGTTGGGTTTCCATGTAAAAATCCCAGTGTATTATGTTTTGTTTTGTTTTGATTTCTTCATGCATTGGTGATTAAGTAAGCACTTCTAAATAACTTTAATAATTGAAAGGAAATAAATTAGTGAAAATTGATGCAATATTGATTCACCCCCCCTCTCAATATTGTTGTGAGTTTCAAAAATTGGTATCAGAGCGTAGGTTCCTTTAGTAACAACCTAACAATTGGAAGGAATATCACACTGAAAGTATGGCAAGTCAATATTGATTTTCTTCTTCAACTAGACCTCCTTTGTTCAATGGAACAAATTTTTCTTTTTTGAAAATCAGAATGAAGACCTACTTGATGTCTCTCAGTATGGAAGTCTGGAATATTGTGGTAGATGGTTATAAAATCCCAACTAATATTCCAATTGATCAACTTGGTAAGAAAAATTACTACGGTAATGCAAGAGCTATGAATTCCTTCTAAGGAGGAGTTGCAGAAACAAAATTTTCCAAAGTAATGCAGTTGGAATCCGCAAAGGAAATATGGGACAAACTGGTAAAAATTTATGAAGGAGATGAGAAAATAAAGTTGTTGAAACTTCAATCTTGTACAGAATTCAATTTGAAATCCTAAGAATGAGTGGAGATGAAAATATTACCAGTTTATTTATTAGAGTTGATGACACTGTAAACACTATGAAAGGGATAGGTGAGAATATTGAAGAAGCTATAATAGTTCAAAAGGTACTAATATCTCTTCCCTCGAAAATTGATGCAATTTTTTCTTCTATAAAATAGATGCATGAACTAGATAAACTGACTATGGACAAGCTCCATGGAATTCCAACTTCTTATGAGATGAGGACTAGGAAAGAACAACCAGATCTAAATAACACAGTCTTCAAGGCATCAATCAAATCATCAAAATATCAAGATCATGATTCATCAAAACACTTATCATATGAAGAAGAAGCTAAATTTATAAATAAACTGAAGAGGGGCTCTGGAAAATATAAAGTTATGTTACCATTCAAATGTTATCATTGTGGTAAATTTCTTCCTTTTTCATATAAATTTTCTTTCAAAGAAAACAACACCAATGAAAAATAAAGAAAAGGCAAGGATAAACCTAGGGAGTTTAAAAAAAAAAATCTTTTAAAAGGAATTTTTTTTACTCAAAAGAGGACATTAGCATGTTTTCAGACATTGAAGAAGAAGAACATGAGCGAGATATAATTCAATATGAAAAAAATCTCATGGATTTGGAGCAACACAAATTTGATCAAGAAAAAAAAGACAGAGAAGAATGTGAATTTGTAGTAGACATGGAAGGAGAACTCATTAGTGCTCTGGAGGAAATCTCCTAACTCAAGAAAAATAATAGAATAAGAAAATAATAGTTACATTTTTATAAAGAAAAATACAACGAGATCATCGAAGATATAATCATCTTAAAAATATAACTAGAAGAGGCCACAAGAAGGGAAGAAATATAGATGAATCAGATAAATTAAAAAGGCAACATCTGTGACAAACTAGAATAAGAAATAGTTTCCTTAAGAAAGGATCTAGATAAATACAAGACTCAAATGAAATTCATAAAAGAATCAGAAACTCTAGATAACATTCTCAACAATCATAGATCACCAGATGACAATATAGTGAGAAACCTACAAGTTATGAAAATTCTCTCAAGGTTTAGCCTAACAAATCAAAATATGATAATAAGAAGCAGTCAAGACTAGATCAGCCCAACTATGAAAACAAATATGAATCAAGGAAGAAATAGGTGTCTAAATCTTATCAAGTTGGAAGACAAAGAATGACTCCTAGAAGTAAGTTTTTCAATCCAAGGCATCCAAATTATTTCTATGGATATGTTTTCTTTTATGGAAACCTTGGACATAAGGCTGTGAGTTGCAGGATTTTTCAACATAACATAAATATAGGAATGAGATTCAATAAACCTCAAATGTTTATGTATCAAAATACCTTCTCCCCTCTACTAAATGACCTAGAATTCCACATATGCAATAATTTTGGACACAAGGAAAGTGAATACAGAAGAAAAATGCTTCTTATCATACAAGAAGATTTTACCAAGGTTTGGAGGAAGAAAATAAAAATTGTGGAATGGCTCTATATGAAAAAAAATCAAGAAAATCAATGGTATATTGGCAGTGGCTTCTCTAGGCACATGACAAGAGACAAGAGTAATTTTGAGTTCCTAACTGAAGAAAAAGGTGGTAATGTTACTTTTGGAAACAATGGTCCAGCTAGAATTAGAGGAAAAGGAATTATTGTACTAGATGAAGATAAGAAGGGAAAGACCAAATCACAAAATGAGTTGTATGTATATGGTCTAAAACATAACTTGTTGAGTGTAAGTCAAATGTGTGACCAAGGACACAATTTTCTCTTTAATTCAAAAGGTTGTAAAGTTATGGATGCAAATACAAGGAAGACTGTTGTAAAAGAAATCAAAACTTCAGGGAATGTGTATGTTCTAGAAGAAGGAAAAGAAAAATGTTGCATTGACAAAATTGATGAAATTTGGCTTTGGCACAAAAGACTAATTCATATTATCTTTAATCAGCTCATTAAGCTAGGAAGAAAATATGTTGTGAGAGGTATTCCCAAAATTTCCAAACCTAAGAATGATGTCTATAAGTCATGTCAGTTTAGAAAACAATCAAGAATTCAATTCAAGGAAAGAGAACACTCCACCACTTGACCTCTTGAGTTGATTCATACATATCTATATGGCCTTACTAGTACATAATCACCTCAATGTTAAATATATTTCATTTTGTTAATTGATGACTATACCAGAATGACTTGGGTTGTATCACTGAAGCATAAATTTGAGGCTTTTGAAAAATTTAAAATCTTCAAAGAATATATAGAAAATGAAATGGATTTGAAAAAAAAGTGTATAATATTAGACAGAGGAGGAGAATTCACTTCTGATGAATTCGACAATTACTGTGAAAAGCATGGGATTAAGAGACAATTTTCTATTTCCAGGACCCCTTAACAGAATGGAGTAGTAGAAAGGGTGAATAGAATAGTTCAATAAATGGCTAAGGCCATGATTGATGAATCAGAAGTACCCAAAACCTTTTGGGTAGAAGTTGTTCAAACTATTGTTAACATTCTCGATAAAGAACACATAAGAGTAAATAACTATAAAACCCCTTATGAGCTATGGCATGGAAGACCGGCATCAATAAAGCACTTTAAAACTTTTGGAATAAAATTCTACATTAAAAAGAAATGAAGAAAACTTAGGTAAGTTTGACTCTAGAGATGATGAAGGTATCATGTTAGGATACTCATCCATAATTAAAGGTTACAAGTGTTACAAAAAAAAGGCTCCATAAGATAATTGTGAGTATAGATGTAAAGGTAGATGAGGGTCTACTTCATTCAGTGAGACATTGATGCCATAATGATCAATATGATGAACCATTCAACAATGAGTTGCAATATTATGGAATGGACGAGAAAAAAGAGCAAGAGGATTCATAAGGAGAGGATAGAATGGAAATATCATAGCAAAATACCCCATCAAGGTATGTTCAAAAACATCATCCAAAGAGCCAGATTCTTGGAAACAAGGAAGCAGGTGTACAAACTAGAAGAAAACTAATAGATACATCTAGTTCTAAAAATGTTTCATTGCTATCCATGAGTGAACCAAAAACATTATACAATCAAGTCAAGATGACCATTGGGTCAAAGCCATGAATGAAGAACTAGACCAAATAGAGAAAAATAATACTTGGGATCTTGTCCCATTACCAAATGACAAGAATGTAGTTGTAACTAAATGGGTATACAGAAACAAGTTAAATGAAGATGGACACATAGTCAGAAACAAGGCCAAAATGATATGCAAAGGGTATTCTCAAGTCGAAGGAATGGACTTTGAATAAAAAAATTCCCCTGTTGCAAGGATTGAAGTTCTAAGGATTTTTTTGGCTTTTGAATGCTACATAAAATTCAAAGTCTACCATATGGATGTAAAATCATAATTTTTTAAGGGTGACCTTGAGGAAGAAGTTTATGTGGAGCAACCAAAAGATTTCTTGCTAATTGACAAAAGGGATTATGTCTATCAATTAAATAAATTCATGTATGGGACAAAATAAGCTCCAAGAGCCCGGTATTACAGAATTGACAAGTATTTGCACCAGCAAGGATTTTAAAAAGGAACAACTGATAGAAACTCATATATCAAAGACAAAGGTAATGATCTGTTAATTAGTGTAGTGTATGTTTATGATATTATTTTTGGAAGTAACATTGAATTAATGAGTAAGAATTTTGCAGCTCCAATGCAACAAGAGTTTCAGATGTCCATGTTTGGAGAACTCTCCTTATTTATTGGCTTATATATTCATCAATCAAAAAAAGGAATTTTCATTTCTCAAAGTAAATATCTCAAGGAAATCTTGAAGAAGTTTGGCATGGAGAACAACGCACTAGTAAGGACTCCCATGACTACCAGTTACAAAATCAGAAAGGATGATGATGCTCCATAAGAATATCAAACCATGTATAGGTCTATGATAGGAAGTTTACTCTATCTCACAACTTCAAGGCCTAACATCATACAAGCAGTAGGTTTGGTAGGCGGGTTTCAAGTCAATCCTAAGGAAACTCATGTTCTTGTGGTTAAAAAAATATTTATATTTTTGCCAAGCATTGTTGATTATGGCTTGTGGTATCCAAAAGACACAAATCTCATTATTATATCTTATATAGATGTAGATTGGGTAGGAAGAATTGATGATAGAAAAATGCATAGTGGAGACGCATTCTTCCTTCGCATTTGTTTAGTGTCTAAGCTAAGAAAGAAGAAAACCTCCATATATATCTCTATAGCTAAAGATGAATATATAGTAGCAGCATCCTGTTGTACTCAAGTGTTGTGGATTAAAAACAATCTCAAGGATATTCAAGTTCCTTGTGATCAACCTAATTCCATCATGTGTGACAATACAAGTGTTATTAATCTCTCTAAAAATCATGTTCAACACTCTAAGACTATGCATATACCAATCAAATATCATTTTCTCATAGAATAGGTTCAAGATCAGGTGGTCAAATTAGAGTATGTTCCTTCTAAAGAGTAGATTGCAGATATTTTTACCAAGTCATTACCCAGAGAGCCCTTTGAGTATCTCATATAGAGGTTGGGAGTGATCTTGTCTTCTCTTCTTCAATAAAGAACACATTTCACTACTTTGAAAGGTGCCCCATTTTTTGTAGCATCAAGGAGAAGTTTGCTTTTGTGGAGATGTACAAAGTTGAATTTTTCTATGGCTCTTAGTGGTATTTTGTTTAAGTATGGTTATGTGGGTGTAAAGAGTCATGGAGGAGAGAATATCCCAAGTCCTTCTTTGTCATTGTTTTCAAAGGGGGAGAATAATTGTATTTTTTCCTTCTTTTTCATTTGGAAGCTATGCACAATGAAAGGGGGAGAGGCTTGCAATTGTGCACATTGAAAGGGGGAGAATATTGTAGTTGCACACATTGAAAGGGGGAGCAGCTTGCAGTTGTGCACATCGAAAGGGAATAGCTCAGCATAAAGGCCATTTTTTTGGTAGTCACCTTTCAGAACAAAGAAGAAGGCTCTTTTGGTTACCATCAATGAGATGTAAAAGAAGTAATTTAGATGTCACATAGACAATATGGAACACAAGACAGTATGGCGCACAGGTAGTGGAAGTGCGTGGAAGGTAAATAGAAATGCAGAGGAAGACAGGAAGGCATAGAGATGACCATAGGAATGTATGAAGTGAAATTGAAGAAAAAATATTTGAATAACCCTTGCAAGAGTCGATGAAAAATGACTCTTGGATCGAGTTGAAGCCATTGCGATGGAGTGGACTGCAAAAAAATATGTGGAAGTTGCACAGATGAAAATCTGTAAGGTGCTTTGAGCTAGTCTGATAATTGGCGTAGTGAAGTGTGATGATATGAAGTCTGTGTGACAAGAGACAAAGTGGAAAGTGACAGAGTGAGTGGAATTTTGGTAGTCAAGAGAGAGAGTCACCAGGGGACGCTAACAATTTGATGGTAAATTGGGTGAGCATTCTACAGGGAAAGTGCAACAATATTAAGACTTGTGACTTGAGTCTTTCACTCCCATTTTATCTATGCATTGAGTAATACAGAATGTAAATTATTGCATCAATTTTGATAAGATGAGATGGAGCTTATTCATTGGAAGATTTGGTCCATTGGATTTAGTCAAAGAATGTCCAACCGTAACTAAACAAATAAATATTCTTAATTTAGACAGAAGCATGTCCACATATAAATACCTGGAATTTGATCTGGTCAAGATTTGTCCACAATGTAATTGCCATGTGTCCACATACTTTATTTAGAAAGAATTGTAACTAACAGGAATTTGATCTGGTCAAAATATGTCCACAACGTAACTGATGCACATCCGCATACAAGAAGGGGAACTCAGTAAAAAGCATTATAAATGGGGATGTTCTTTGTTCGATTCAAGAGTTGAAGATGAGAAGGAAAAAGGTTTTTTAACTGTTCAAAAGAACTGAACTGTATATTTATATGGTGTTCCTAATTATAGAGAAAAGTCTTGAATAGGTCCAGTTCTGTAAGAATTTTTTTAACTAAATTAAGGGTGGCATGGTGGTTCTAGGGTGAGTTGAAGCTCACTGAGGATTGGTGTCCTCATTATCTGCGAGTGGTTGGTGCATAAGAGGATTGGTTTCCTCATTATGTAATGTCCCCGGCCATCCATGTTGGACCACGCTACGCCAGAGAACTCTTAATGTTCTCTCTCTGTGGAACATACTGTAACATACCCAGTATGCAAATGAGCTATGCCACATAAAAAAAATTGAACTACATGCAATTAAAACATACACACACAAAACTCTTGCGGAAGCATTATATATAAAACGTAAACATAAAAATACATATGTAAATACATGGATTCACACGGAAATAACAGTAAACATATACATGCAGCATATACAGGAAATACCCATAAATATACAAACAATCATAACCACACATAAGATAAACCCATGAAAATACACATGTAAATAACAATGCAACATCTAATTTATCACACAATTGGCACTTATCTT
The DNA here is from genome assembly GCA_010110895.2 of Picea sitchensis. Lineage (NCBI taxonomy): Eukaryota > Viridiplantae > Streptophyta > Pinopsida > Pinales > Pinaceae > Picea > Picea sitchensis. The sequence continues at coordinate 11,375 of SNQJ01S0260867.1, forward strand.
GGTAAGAATCACCAACTACGTACAGACCTTCCACGAACCTCCCAGCCTTATACCACATTGTTCATCACTCTCAACAGTGAGTCACCCCCGAGCTGGGACTAAACTCCACCCAGGTAAAGGGATTCCTAACTAGGCTAAAGGCTCATAGACAATAGGAAATACTCTGTCACAGGTTCCAACTCAAACTAACAGCCTCCAGTCCCTCATTCCCCACATGCCTGTCCCACCTAGGAAGTGTTCCCCTTCTCTGCTCAATAGTCCTTCAGCTGCCCCACTTCCTTTCCAGGCTTCAGCAACAGGCCGGACAGTAAGTCTCAGAGCACTATAGCTACAATTTAGAACCTTCATGAAATCAATTCCCAGCAATTCTCTCACTCAGATAATTTCTCACGGGTCTGACAACCCACCTCTTCAATATCCCATGGGCCTGATAACCCGCTTATTCAATCCATCTCCCAAGTTAACCAGCTACACCCTCCAAAATTGACGTAGACCCCTTCTGACCCTCGGGCCGAAGTCCGCTCACAGGATCGTTCAATCGCTTCCCCAAGCCGAAGCGGCTCTTTTGATTCCTTATTGGAATCTCAATCAACTCGATCCATAGGTCCTTCTCTATTTCTCATGGCCTTTACTCATGCAACCACTCCCCTTTTCCATGATAGGAACCAAATTTCGGGTTTTGGGACTCTCAGAGTTTAGATGTCGAGAACCTCTGTCTTCTCGACCTCCCGATCACCGAAATGCCGAAATGTCAAAATGACGTTCACAGTAATTAGCCCCTTGGGCTATGATTTGGCCCATATGACCACTTGCCATATGACCGCAGTCATATTCCTTTCAGGACTTATCAATGCGAGAGCCCGACCTCTT
>SNQJ01S0260869.1:0-12243 GCA_010110895.2 Picea sitchensis
CAGATATACCATTCATTCTTGTGAGAATGAATATTTGTATAATTAAGTGAGTCAGTATCACCTGCGCTAACCGCCTTGTGCCAGCGATAACCTCGTGTGGTAACAGTAGTATCTGCCGTGGTTAAAAGAAATTGCCCATCCCTACCAGCGATTGAAGAGTTCCTACCTTTAAGTTTTACGGTGGTCTGGGAAGTCGTGTTGTAGCTAATCATGGATTGTAGCCAATTAATTTATTAACCAGCAGTTTATTATGTTCTTGTTTTTATTCTTAATTATGATTCTGACAGACCCTCCTTTCTGCATTCCGACTTCTCCGATCCTGGACGTTATGACCAGTCAGTGGGTGACGAGACTTGCTATTCTAGCTCGTTTTTTTGGGTAGGATTTGGGTCGGTATAGTAACCATGAATCCTGGCGTCTGGAATGGCTGAGCGTGGGTAAGCTCTGACAGCCACCTTTAACTCCTCTTAGCCAACTTGCCGTAGTTTCCAAATTGATATTGTGGACTTTTCTTATGTCGTTGGCCTCTGTCCTTTACCACAGAAAGTTTATTGTTTATTTTTGGGGTATGAATCCCGCACAGTCATTTAGATTAAGGTTCCTTTTTCCTGCAATTAGTGGATATCACCGTTTATGGCTTGAGTTCCGTAGCGAAACGTCGAAGGAATGCGGAAGGTCAGGACTTGAGGTGGTTAATTATTTCTGACAAGTGGTGATAGCAGTGACACGCACTGACTGAGCTTAAGGATCTAATTGCGCGGCAAGGGAATAAAAAAAAAAAGAGAAAAAAAGAAAACGTAATGTGATTAATGCGGACACCACCGAGTTTAAGGATCTAATTAAGCGGCAAGGGAATAAAAAAAAGAGAAAAAAAAGAAAACGTAATGTGATTAATGCCCAAGGGGTAAATATTTTCCTTAAAATAAATAAACATTGGTATTCCTCCAACCTGCAATTTCTGATGCAGTTAGATATAGCCCGTAATATAACGAATAATTACACGTCACCGCTAGAATTTCTGATCCTTTTAAATAAACACACCGAATGTAATCTAACCCAACTTATATGGATGTAATTCAATTGGACACTGAATGTTTTGATATTAAAGTTTCGATAATTTTAATTTATATTGAAAATGGACTTCTATATTGATGCTTTCCAAATTATAAAGGATGTTACCTTATCATAAGTTTCCCTTGAAATTATGGTGTAGAGTATGGGGTATATTACGGTGTAAAATGATGTTTTTAAATTTCATAGATACCTCAACGATACAATGGTGTGGATGTCCTATGATGCCCTTTTCATCTAGCAATTTCTAAATTAGTGGACTTTCATTTATTGCTATTTTAAAATTGATAGTTGCCACCTTTTACTCGTCATAAAATTTTACTAGCTTAGAGTGCCATTTTAATGTAGGATGTATGGTGTCGCCTCCATTTGAAGTCTCACATTGCTTTTACGAAGTTATAATGTAAATTAAGGTATGAGGATATGCTAATTAATTTCACTCAAGAAGCTATTATAAGATGACAATTATATATACCGACTTGTAATTATTGTCGGAGTATCATATTGGTCTACCAATAATTGTTACCTTGTTATTTACATTACTGTTTTGCCATCTCTATTTATTAAAAAATGTGGCAATTTAAATAGGGTTATTTTATTTACTACCATCTCTAATTAGGATGTCATTCGAGTATGATGTATATTGTTAGTACTTTCTTTAATTGAATTGTTAATTACAATGATGGTACCGGTTTAATGGTATGAATCTTGGAGGCAAGGCGAGATGATATGGAGAATCGAGACAGATGAGTATTAGACATTGCCAGGTCATTAATTTAATGTTCGATGTCAGAGTCCTTGTCAAGCACCTCCCGTGAAAGAGTGCACTTGTTCTTCTTATGATGTCGCACTTAATTGTGGTCGGTTGGTCGCTTTGGTTGTTGTGTTGGGTGGGATGTAGACACCTCCATGTTCCTAATAACAGTCACCAATCCTGAGACCTAAAATGGTTAAAGACGATGGGAAACCGGGCTTGAGTGTTGATTATGTCTTGGAGGTCCTAACCTGTGGTAGGACTATGGAGGTCGGGTCAGATGGCAAAAATGGCTTTTACTTGTAGTGTGATCTTCATTTATGCATGTGGTTACGCATCATGCGTCCTGGTCATATTCTCATGTTCATCCCGGGTTGTTTCCTTGTATATACGCAAATAATAATTTCCAAAAATTAAATTGCCACTAGAATGGCTTGTCGTGAACGGGCTGGGCTCAAGAATGCACCAACTCCGGCTAAAGTTCTCACTCAATCGCTATTCAATAGGGCATGCCATGATCCCTCAACATGAATCATGCCATCCCTAGGTGATAATTTATCAATAACCTTGGTACATCACATCCTATCTGGACCAAGGGCTCTAGATAATTCTGACATGCTAGAAATTGAATATCGAGAAGAAAAAACATGCCCATACCCCAACAACAAGAGGTCACCAAATACTGTGAGGACGATAAGGGATGACAAGCCAAGACATGACATCACACCCACTCCAACCAATCAATTCCTGCCTAAAACTAGTTAATGATTAGCACCCATTTTTAACATGGATTACCATTCTAAACGAGACACGCATAAATTAAAATTAGTCATTAATGCACCCACTAATTTAACATTAATACAATCAATCTATCATGTCTAAGTAATCAATACTAGAACTATAATTATAAATACAATCTAACCTCAATTATAAATCAAACTAGCAAGTCTAGTACTCTGTAATTTGCCCTACTCACCAATCTAATCTTAATCATTATTACAACCAAATTGGACAATTCTAAAATTAATCCAAATTTCCATCCAACTAGCCATTAACTTAAATGACAACACAAAAAAATCTTAATGTAGAATGCTACTTTTATACTGCTCTTATTGAACAATTAAATCTCAACATGTCATCTAACTATATTGACCAAACTAACAATACTAGTTGTCCATTAACATTAAGAAGGAAACCCGCTAACTATTAAGATCGTTGTAGCACTTAACATGGTAATTAAATATTAGAAATTAACATAGCAATTAACATTGCCATTAACAAGGAAATTAACATGGTCAGTAACCTCATTGTAGGAAGTAAAATCATTGTAGCAATTAACATCACCATTAACATAATTGTTGAACCTTAACTCGCTACGACAATTAATCCATTAAGAAGGAATCTGTTGACCATTAACTCGGTGTGGCAAATAACATGCAAATTAATGGAATGATGACATCATTGTAGCAATTGATGGTTGGCAATGAGAACATTGGGTAGACACTCAATTTGAAGGAGAATAAAAAAAATATGGAACTACAGATGGATCAAATCATGTTCATTCAACAACCAAATGCAATCGATAATTAATGCAATTTTTTGTCCACTCAACAACAAAAAATTAGTCAATCAATTAAGGGAAAAACATGTCCATTCAAACAACAAAACACAATCAACGTTTAAGACAACTTGTGGCCTTTAAAGCAGCCACATAGACATCTTTAAAGGCATTTCATGGTAATAAAATTTGTGCAACGGTAATGAAATAAAATATGTGTATAGTAAAATCGATGTAATAGATAATCAATATTTAAATATGTTGGGGTCCCATCTATAGAAATGCATCTAGGACCAAAAGCCGACCTGCCAAATTCGAGCATGAGTAAAGGAAAACTGCAATCAAGGGGTAGGGAGATTCACCTTCATAGATAGGTTAATTTGCAATGAAAAATTTCGCTGGCCAGGAGTAGAAAAACGTAGGCCCAAACTAGTCAACAGGAAGTGGAGCATGTAACCAGAGAGTCAGACTTCTATGACGCATACAAGGAAAATAAATTAGTCTGAAAAGAGACTTCTAGATGTCCATCCACTCATAAATGTTTGCAATCAATTGATTTGTACAAGATCTTACTCACTATTCATATTCAAAACCAAGTTATGCATAATGAACATTTGTCCATATAGTCAATCCACGCAAATATGTGAAGAGAGAAGACCTAGGCACCTGGAGAATATTTCCATCATTGCTAGATTTTAAGCCATTTAATCAACACAAGATTACTTAGGATATGGTCACAGGTTGAGGATTGTTTCTTATACTAAAAAAAAAATTTAGCAATTCCAAGTCCATAAAGACAAATTTGTTGTAGAAAAGTCAAAATAAGAGCACATAATTCTCACACGGATGAAAATATCGAATTTGGCATTCTAACACTCTTGGAAGCGGGTGTCTAGCTTCTAGCTTAAGCAAGGAATAAGGTTTAATTTGCAACTAGTTATAATTTAAATGGGTTAATTCCCTCGCGCAAGATTTCAAACAAAACTCAGTGAAGGGAAGGTTGTCAATCAATTGGACATCATAGACTAACATCGTCTTCATACATTTAAGGTGCATAGGTATGAAAAGGGAACACAATGAAATGTCCATCAAAACCACACAGGGTTATGCTGTGAGGGAGGTATCCCATGCAGAGCTAAATTGACCATCAATATACAATGCAAATTTAATTTATCCAAGAATATAAAATGCAAGGTTAAAATTTGTCCATCAATACATAAAAATACGGAGTTATATTTATGGAACTAGGGACGAAAACAATGGTGGATTTACTCAACATAATAATGCGCAAGAATACATGCAACCTCGAACAATCAACAAGGGTGATGATCGAGAACTCTCGCCCTCATCCATGGCACGTAAAAGCAGGACGCTGAGATCTATAGTATATTAACGCCGTTTATCATTTTAGATCGTGCCCGCCGAATCGCTTCAAAGCAGGGGATGGATGAGATAGGGATGAAAGGAAAAACAAAAATAAATCGCAATCATCATAATAAATAAACCACAAGACTCACAAGACATGCGTGGATCAAAGGCCATGGGAAAACAACATCGAGATAAAGGCTATGGGAGAATCACAATCATCATCTAGAATGCTAAGACAATCAATTTCCTAATTCACAATTAAACATGTAATCCAAAGCACAAACCATACTAACACTCTTCCATGCACTAAAGGAAGGGTATTGTTGGCCAAGTCACCTACTCTAAGTTGATGTCCTCCTAGTGCTCGCGGGTAACTCTTCCTAATCGACGGTAGACTTCACCAGTACATCCCAACCAATGTTTGGGGTACCCTTCTTCCCTTATCCCCCCCAGCCGCAAAGGGGACACACACACCAAATCCAAAGAATCAACTAGCTCCCAAATTAAGTCTTCGCAAGGCCGAAGCTACTACCTCACCCATCTAGGGTATCCCAACTCCCACAAGTTAAATGAGTCAAGTCTACATTTTTGCAGCATAATGTTACGCAAACAGACCTCTCCATCATCCTTTCCTCCCTCCCTCCATTATATATAGAGTTTCCAAGTCAAAAAAATTCCCAAAACCCTCTTCAAATTATTCTTCTTCATAAACTTAATTCATAATAATCCTCCTCGCACAAGTGTCGTAAATCCATCCCATTCATTCCTCCAAAAGCTAATTTTATTAATTAATCAATCACCCTATTTCCCTCATCCACCTAGAGTCATTCCTATAATCAGCCCTAGGTGTCCCCAAATTCCCTTTATAGGTTTTAATGTCTTTCCCCATTATTAAGTTACTAGTTCAATTTTAATTCTAGAAGGTTCTTTAATGCTAGATACCCTACTAAGTTAGACTTTTGATTTTTACTCTGTGCTCTCCTCTTCTTTATGCTCCTGCATTTTCCTTTGCTCTCTAATTCACTCTTACATTTCCTTCCCTTTATTTAGACTCAAAAAGGCAAGTGCATAAACTTACCCTTTTCCTTTTTCTTTTAATGAATATATTTTAATTAGCATAATATAGTAAACAAATTATTTCCCCTTTTTCCCCTTTAAATTTTATCCCAAAATATTTTATTTATATATATATATATATATATATATATATATATATATATATATATTATAAATATTTTATTTATATATATATATTTTAAAATAGATAAAAAATTTATCATGGGTATAATTTAGACCTAGACTTTATTTTCCTCAGTCAGTGACATTTTTATTAGGGGAAAAGTTTTAACCAAATATTAATAACAATGTGGACGTGGCTCCTTTTCAGATTAATAATTCACGGTTTTACAGCTACTCACCTCTTGAGTCACTTGTAGACATCCAAACCCCGAGTAAAAAAAAATCAATGTGATCTTGTGGAGACTAAGGACCTCTAAAACAAGGCTCCCTCGCCTATTACAGCTGCCTTCTTAGAATCATCGAGAGATCGTCATAGCTCTCACTCTCATGACATTGCGAGTCTCCTCAAACTAAGTAATCGTTAACTCCATAGTTTGAGCCATGACGAGTGCTTGTAGGTCGGGTGTGGCTCTCTTTTCCATGCTCTCTCTCCACATCTCTCTGGTAGTCATGACCTCCTTCCACATGTGATTCCGGGTCGGCAAGTTATTGCCTGGCCTACATCATCAACGAACCATGTCAAAAATATATCCATAATCATATCAATCTAATCAGGGATGCACCAATATCTCATATAAAACAATTCCAACCCCAACAATAAAACCCTAGAAATAAAACCCTCAAGATAAATTATAAATTATTAAGTAATAGACTATAAATTCGGCAAATTATTAAGTAATAGACTATAAATTATTTATAAATTGATAAATGAAAGTATTTAAAGATTAATAAATAATATGAATATTAATTAAATAATTATTAAAATACATTATACATTATTTTGATCAAAGTATTATCTAATTATTTAAAACATTTATATACTATGAATAAAATAATGAAATATAAAAGTAGTAAAAGTCAGACAATAATATATAGAATATTGTATAAAATAATAAATACATGAATGCTTTAAATCATTAAATGTATTAAATAAATAGTTGTATAATTAAATATTTGTATAACGTAAACTATTAATTAATTTATATAATCTATAGATAAATAATGAATAAAGACTCCACTTCCTGTGGGTGTTCCCCTAGGTGGCCTCCTTGGCATAATTCATCCATGTTTAGATATCAAAGTGTCCCAACTTCCATGTTAAGATGGGAAAACTTGTTGTTCAATACATAAATTGTGATCCACTTTGCTTGATATGGAGTTTGGCCTTGGTGGGCTACCAGATTTGAAGTGTAAGTCTAGTGTCTTATAGAGAGACTTCGATTGTCCAGTATAGTGTCTTTGGCCAAGGGGAGTTGGAAATCGAAAATTTTGTCCATTGGATGAGTGAAGATGACTGGTTCTTCCAAGAGGGAAGGCTCAAACAACTTTAAGTGATTTACATTAATGATATTGTGGATTCCTAGTTGTGGTGGCAGATCCAACCTATATGCATTTTCTTCAATCTTATCGAGTATTGTATATATCTAATATATCTAATTGCCGATGTTTGTGATGGTGGCTTTGGAAGCTTTATTTTCAAGTAAAATCAAACTTGATCCCCAGGTTGAAAGGACATGAAGGTTTTTTGTTTGTCATGGTGTTGTTTGGCATGATGTTGGGTTGCTTTGAGTGTTGTTGTTACTACACTATGGCATTGTGCAATTTGTTGGAGAAATCGTTGAGTTGAAAGTTGTTCTTGCTATTGATCAAATGTACCTTGAGGAGATGAAGTGAGTGGGAGCTCAGTTGGAGGTGTTGGTTGGAATTAGAAGAAGACTTAAAAAGGTGAAAATCAGAAGAATGTTTCCTTTTTGTACCTATGTTGTAGGATGTACAAGTAATTGTCCCATTGTTTGCTGCAACCAAAGTGAGTTTAGAGAGCATGAACCAAGACTTGGTTGACAACTCTATTTCTCCATCCATTTGAGGATGGAATGCGGTAGAAAACTTGAGGTGGCACCCCAATAGTGCCCATATGGACTTTAAAAATATGCCGAGGAAGTGAGAAACTCAGTTTGAGATGATAATGTTTGGGATGCCAAATGGGGCCAGACATGTCAGAATTAGAGTTCCATTGTTTTTGTTGCTGTAGTAGTCTTCGTGCATGGGATAAAAAGTTCCATTTTTCTAAAGCTTATTATTACCACTACCCGGATTTCATCATGTTTGTTTTGGGTTGTTGGAAGTCCATTGAGAAATTCCATTGAGATTGACTTCAAGGATGAGAAGGAAGCTTTATTGGCTGATGCCAAACTCCATGCTTCCTCGATTGATGGTTTGATCAGAGCATAATGTAAAAGCCTGGAGCACTTTTTCAACTTGAGGCTACATGGAAGGCCAATGAAATGGCGCTGAAGATGTTGTATGGTCATTGTGGTCCCAAATTGGCCCTCCATAGGATGAAGCATGCAACTCATTGTGAGAAAGAGGTGGTCTTCTTAGTGTGGAATGCATAGAAAATTAAACTTATATAGCCAACCATCCAAAATAGTGTAGTCTAGGAAGTGGGTCTTATTGATCACTGCAGAAATTTGAAAATCTTCCCAAATCTCTTGAAATTTCGGGTCAATAGCATATTGATATTTCCATGTGTCATAAGTAGCACAACGCACTTCCAGAATGTAAAGAATCGGAGGGAGGTTGACTTAGAAAATAATCCATCTTATTATAATTTTATTTCTTATATCTTATGACTAAGGAAATTGTTGAATGTAGGAGGTCGATTTAAGAGGTGGAAGCATGGAAAAAAAAGTCACCTGTGGAGTGATGTAAATACTCTCCCCTTCGCCAGTTCTTAGGGACCTCCTACCACCGGATCGTTCTCCTCCTTGAGTTGGAACAACTCCTGGTCCTTGTTGGAACTCTATTAAACCTAATTCACAGTCCTTTGATCAACTCCTCCTATGTGACTATTAAGCACCAAGCCCGAGCCTCTAGTCCACCCAACCACAGGATTTGATCGCTTGCATATGAAAAAAAGGCACGTCGAAATCTCATGTATCAGGACTTTTCAAATGATCCAACCTCAATTCCTCTCGATAGTTGATTCCCATGAAGGCCGAAATGGGTTAGATCCTCAAATCCTTCCCCACATGACTGCTTCCTGTGACAACTGGTCGAGACCAAAAATGACTCATCGCATTTATCGACCTCAGGACTTCTATGTAGGAGTCCACTATGACTCTCCAATCCCCGAGTTCCAAAATAGGCTAATGTTCCTTAGTTCTCCCTTTGGTCTACATCCAAGTGAAAATTACCTATGACCTAGGGCTACTCTTTGAGCGTGTTAGGACTTCATGTTTCATGAGGTTGAAGCTCAACTCCAACGCTTATCCTTTGAATACCCCGATCCCTGAACTCTAAAAATTTCCTTCACCCAGATAATGACTCCTAATGATCCAAGATCCGATGGTCTAGATCTTTTCCTTCATGAAGTCAGAACTTCACAACTCAGGACTTTGAGATGGTTCTCTCCTTCGAACCTATGACTCTCGAAATGTCGATGTTTTCCTTGAAAACCAACGATCAAGCTCGCTCCTCGATCAGCAATTAGGACTTTGTCAGGATTTCATGTTTCAGGATTCTTCTAGGTAGTTGATTCCTCCACACTCCTGATTCCCGAAATGTTGAAACTTTAGAGCAACATTCTGCAGCCTGTGTTGATCCTATAGTCTAGATGCTAATGTGATTTTTAGCTATTGTGAGTCCTTGAAACTTTTTCTGTTGGCTCCTTCGAGTCACGAGTGACCACCGTGGACATGCTTACATCAGTAGGGGAAGAAAGGATGGAGAATTTCGACATGCTTACGTCAGTAGGAGAATTTGGACATGCTTACGACATCCCATGTAGGAAGAAGTGACCACCATGAAACCATTAACAACACTGACAATGATGTTGAGGAAAGGAAATTTGCGGTATCTGCGGTGAAGACTTGAATGTGAATAAGATGCACACAATAATTCCTTGCAATCATACATATTGTTTTTATTGTATGGATCTATAAGCTAAGATCGAGTTGGTTGACCATCACGGTGTGCCTAAATGCCCAAGTTTCGATTGTAATTCCAAATTCATTAAAGATGATTGTAAAAAATTCTCGTCCTCCAAATGGATTGAGGTTTTTATAAAAAGGTTGGAAGAGGTAGAAATTCCAGAAATTCCAGATTCAGAGAAAGTATACTTCCTCTATTCCTCCCTCTTCCTCCTCATCACACACATTTCCAGCAATAGAATGCCAGAAATGCCACCGCTTGTTTTGTATTGAGTGTAGGGTTCCTTGGCATGTGAACATGTCATATCACGACTATGCTTCTCAGCTGAGAAATGTAGATGCAGAGTTCAATTTACTTGCATAGAACCAGAAGTGGAAGTGGTGTCCCAACTACAAACGCATGATTTAACGCTCTGATGGTTGCACGCACATTACTTGCAGGTATATATTTCCTTTCCTCAAGTTTGTTCACCCAAATAATTTTGGTAGGTTTCTTTAATTTTTTAATATTTTGTAGGATATGATATTCAATCAATGAATTGAATTATGTATGAAATTATTAAAATATTATAAATTTATATATTATAATGTTTTTAATTCTATATAATTAATATTTTAATAAATTTTGTGTATTTTGAGGTGTGGTTATGAATTTTGCTGTAAATGCGGGAAAAAATGGGACGATAAATATTGTTGTGACAACCAAGATGAAAGATTATGACCTCAATTATGAAGATGAACATAATGAGGAAGATGACTATATTTATGAGGACTAACACTATAAAGATGATAGCATGGAAGATAATGACTACCCATAAATACTAATTTGATGATAACATGGAAGATAACTAGTAGAAGTGAATACCACTATGAACTATATTTTATGGGTGTTTTAAGTAGAGATTGTATATGCAATACAATTAAAATTTTAGAGTATTAATAGTAATAACTTGTTTTTATATTTTAATAATATTTATACTTTATAACTTGTGAGTTAAATCATGGGTTGTGTAAAGTAATGAGTAGTGATGATGAATGGTTATTTTAGAATATTTTATTAATCTAAAAATTTACAAATTTATTAATGTATCAAGTAATATAAGATTAAAATGAATAATAATAAATTTTAAATTTTATTTTACACATATAAAGAATAGAAAATTAAATTAAAATAATTTCATATATTGGATTTCTTTTTAAAAATAGAATTTGAATAAGTTCTCCGGTGTAGAACAATCTATGATGGAGTATAATTTGGATAAGTTCTCAAGGTGTAGAATAGTCCGTGGATGGAGTGTGTTATCAAGGCACTTTGTTATGTGTATTTATGTGTAGTGTTCGCATCCGAAATAGGATAACATGAGACCAAGCGTGAGGCATGTACACTTCAACTAGTTGTTGATTTCCCACTAAAAAATGAATATTATATTTTAGTAATTACTAAAAAAAAAATTATTTTAAGGAAAGAAAATCTATCACAATTCATCCCTAATAAGGGATGATTAATCCCTTCCAAATAATTATGTTCACCATCTCTCTGTCTCTCTTTATATATATATATATATATGGAATTATTTTTTAAATGGTAAATATTTTAACAAAATCAATAATTTAAAATGTACTCTTTTCAATAAATATATAGTTAGAAATGATATAATAAATAATTTTTCTCTCATAGTTATGGTAGGTTTTTTACATAAAAACATTATGGACCTAAGGAGTTGGGAATTCCACACCTCACTATTTACACACAATAAACTTCTAGAAAAAGCATCACCTAGCACAATAACAGACCTAATCAGACTCCACTTGTTGGGTGTGCATCTACTTTGCATACATCCATCAAGCACATATCCATTAGACACACTTGTTCAGTGGATCCTTGTTGATGACATTTGGGCAACTTGGGTGCACTTGTTGGGAGTGTGGGATTTCAGGTGTACCAACATTGGATGTTGGATGGTTGGTAGACGAGTGGTACCATTGAGCATAGTCTAAGTTGGCGATGTTAGGTTTGCAAATTATTGGAGGGGATTTCACTATGCCCAAGTAGGAGGAAAGCACAAGGAAAGTCTTATATAAGTCTATGATACCTCAAAACTACAAAGGCAGCATTCAATGATCATTCAGCACGAGTGTAGGAGATCAAAAAATGACTTTTGTTTAGTAGGATGGAAGTATTAGTGGATCAAGTAGAAGGATGGTAGTATCCTAAGGATGCATATAATATTAGGAAAAAACATGATCTCAAAACATAGCAAAAGTGGGTTGCATGTTTTTCCTTGTGGCCATAACCACTATGTAAAAATATCCCCTTGAAA
>SNQJ01S0260870.1:7387-19630 GCA_010110895.2 Picea sitchensis
CCCTAGCTTGGATATTATTGTAACAGAGCGCTGCTCGACTGGAGGTTGCCCCCTCGAAGAGGCCTGTGAACATTGCTATTTGAATCAAAGTGCTATTTCTATTGCTATTTCGTATATCATTTCTGTGTATTGTGAAGATTATGCTGGATATTTCATTTATGTTCTGCATATTTTATATATCTGGTATCTTGCACCATGGAATCAAATGCCACCATCAATCGCTAGCCCAGTCACTATCAGTCATACTGGTGCTCCATCTCCAACCTCTGCCAGTTATGTCGGAGATGGGTTGACTTCTTCTACCAACTACGTCGACAACTTTCCCCCAACCTCTACCAATTATGTTGGGGGCACTATTATTTTTTCCCCGAATCATAGCCATGTCACGTCTCCTGCTTCTATTCATCATACAGGAGACGAATCTCTTTCTCCTTCTAATGACATCAAGAAGCCCAGACACCTTAGACATAAGCCTAAATTATTTTGCAGAACTTGCGAAGGAAGCCACCTTACTCGTTTGTGTCCAATTATTGTCAAGATACCAGAAGCGTGGGGCTCACCCAAGAGCCCTTCAAATTCTGAGGCATATGTGGTTTCGCTTCATACCACTTCTCCCTTGATCATCTCAGTGGTTCCACCGATGCAATATTCTCCCGACCTCACCCCCTTAGTTAAAGGTGAAGCATCTCTTGCCCCCGTTACTATGCTTCCTCTTCAACCTATAATTGAAGAAATGGCCACACCAGTGAAATCTCTGGTCAACCCTGCTCTTCCTGAAAAGAATGATGCACATTTCAGCCATGTCATTAACATTTCACACCCTCCCCCTTCTGAACGAGAGATATTTATTCTTCCCCTGAATGCTCTCCCTCCAAGTCCTGGCGAGGTTCCTTTCGATTGGGACGACCTGATGGGACATCCCATTCCCCCACCTATGTATTTTCCATTAAGAGACATTATTCGAACCATCACGGAGACTGTATCCTCCATTAGCACCTTCTCCTCATTGACTTGGAAAGCCTTGGTTTTTCCCAAGCTCTTGTAAACTATCCACAAGATACTGACTTTTGAAAGAAGGTCGGGACGAGAGCCTTGGCCTCCCCCTTTACATGTTGATTAGACTCCCAATAAAGAATATTGGTTAAGCTCTTTTCTGACTCGTCCAAAAACCGAAAATATCGCCGAGTGATTTGTCCCTTTCACACTTGTTAAAATTGGATTTGAAAGATCATGAGTCCTATTTAAACTCTTTTCTGACTCGTTATAAAAAATAGAAAAGATTGTTGACTGAACTTGTCTTTTTCACACTCGTAAATTGGATTTGAAAAGACGTCTATTTGGCACAAGTTTACCCCTTTTTCACACCAAGTAGACTAAAAGATATAAAAAAGGACATTTTTTGACATTAAGTTGTGATTGCATCTCATGCCCTCGCTTGATGTATTGAGTCGTTAGCCGGTTCTTTCTTTGCATTATAAATCGTTGCCTAAGAAGTTTGCATCCTCAACCAAGCAGAGCCTTATTTTTATCCTTCACAATTTGACACCCTATACCCTGGAGAGAACATCACCCCGAGTGTCCATTTCCTGCATGCATTTCCTTGCATTGAACATAGGTACGTTCCACTACTGGAACTAGTTTTTCTTACTTGTGACACTCATTCCCTTCTTTGTATCATAGCATTCATTTTTTATGAAAAAACAAAAAAATACGGGAGAGAAGGGAATACTATATTGTATTTGGAAGCAGTTGTGTCACCTTTGAACAGAGCACAAAGTTATTGAGTCTGTTTGTCATCATACTTTTGGGTTTAGCATGGCCTTAGGAAGTTGATCTCTCTACAAAGTTTTCTCTACCGACTGGTTACTCTTCCAGTCCCTATAGAGAACGTTATTGATGCCTCCTGCATCTAATTGTCACATCACTGAGTCCATGCTGTCGGAGTTCACCATATGTCTCATGCTCTTGTTCAAAGGAAGTCTATCAACCTGTGTTGGTCTCTCCTCATAAATCTTGACTTTGCATGTCGGCCATACCCTCAGTTTGTCCCAAAATCACATGATACTTTGGTTTTATCATGCACCCCATCCCTACTTTCATCATTGGTAGATCACCTTGAACCCAATAATCAACATTTCATCATCGGTCGTTGACTGGGTGGTTTTCCTTGTGTTCGATGGCAAGATGTCTATTCACACTTTGGGATTTGTGCAGTGTCTTGGATTCCATTAGCCTTATTGGTGGTTTCCTCACCTTTGTCAGCAGTTTTTCATCATTGGTTGCTATTCAGAGGGTCCTTTTCGTGTACCTCTTGCATTTGGCACATGCGAAAGACACACAGGGTCATTGGTTCATGAACATGTTCTTCGTCCGATTTCCACAAAATCATGAAGCTCTTGCTTTGTTCCTCGTGTTGATTGATGAGAGATGCCTCAATGCTCTCCTTTTAGCGGGTCTCCTTCCATCGACTTCAACTCATTTATTCTGGATATGGGACCTAGAGTTTTATGAGTACCTTGAGGTTTGCAGTCATTAGTGGTAGGCTCTCTCGCCATTGACAGATGGGAATACATCAATTTCTCTTGATCAATGGATCTCTCAAGTGTTTGACACCAACTCCTTTATTCACATTTGTAGAGATGCACTCGATGCCTTGATACATACTTTAATTATCGGTAGGTTGTCTCGTGTTTGTTAACGGTATACTTCAATGACCGGTAATCAAACGATGTCTCATCGTGTTCGACCTCAACTCATTTATTCACATGATGTAGACTTGCACCATTGGCGTATAATGTAGAAGACTTGAAGACATCACTATGTGGCCACAACTTTCCTGAGTTGTTGCTTCTATTTCATTGGACCAGTACCTATTTGACTTCAGTGATCATGGGAGATCAGATTTTACTCCATGGTATACAAATATCTTTAGATTGATTTTTGAGACTCGTTTCACTGGGCCTTATTCGTGACTATGACAACTTTTGGCATATAACCACATTTGTATTTGCCTATTCATGGCCATGAACACTTGTTTGGTATATTTTCCACATGGATCTGCATTGTATTCTTTTGCAGCGATGTATGCAAAGTCAATACATAATGTAATGAGTAATTGAGTTCGTCCAGTTGGTTCTCTACCACTCCACTTCTGGTTATTTATAATGTATTTCGGTCATCATAGATACTCCTCTAATATCACACAATAGGGGGCATTTGTTATAGCAATATTTACCTCACCATTGCTATCTTGCATAGAGGGCCTTTTTCCATTTCCCTATGCAAACGTTTTATCCCTTTTTTACGAATCCAGAGCTAAAAAATATATATCTTTCCACATATACGCTCCCTAACTGCTATGCAAGATGCGTATACGCTTTTTGCTCCATTACAACTCGTGTATATTGGGATTTGTGCCAAAAAATAAAAAATGAGGTTGAGTTTCCATGTCACGAAAAAAGATCTCTGATCATTTGCCTTCCATGTACTAGAAACGTTCTGACTCGGCCCTTCAGTTGCATTCTAGAGGCTATAAGAGCACAATTTCAAACTATGGAAAATGAGGAGAAAGCATTCAAATTTGAGAGCAAAGTTACTCTGGAGAAATTACTTCATATTGAGTCTGCGTCCCTTTGTCCCTCAAGTCTGAACACAGTGTTCAACCCCCAAGCTCTTCCCTTATTATTGAGAGGACCTCTTTGCCTCTTTCTCATGAGCTTTCCTTTGGTGGAGGATTGAAGTGGTGGGGACCCAGTTGGAAGGAACTTGGTTTCTTGGTTTCGAACCGTGCCGACACAAAATTCTGTAATGTTGACACTTATGTTGATCAATTATTAATAGAAATACTCATTTCCTGTCCTATTGATATCTTGTAAATATATGATTATTATCCACAGGCGTGTTTGTAATGTTCATTAATGGATTATTCTATCTGATGTGATAACCCCTTTTATATCATCACTATATACCTACTTTGATTGTTTGTTGAGAACTTCTCGCAAGTATAAAGCTTTGGGTCAAAGTGCTCAACGGTGGAACATCATCAAACGTTGGATCGAGGTAGGCCTCTTTCTTGTATTGCACATTAGTCTATATAGCATATATTGGAATTGAGTTGATTTTTGCAGTCATACTTGTCTGTTGTGGTTTACCCTTGGCCATAGAGATTTTTTCCCTTGTAACAGGTCTGCATGTCAGCAAATGGACTTGCAGATAGAATTTCTATTGAAGGGGTCAACAAGGAAGGATCATAATTGGATGCCACATGGATTAACATCCCAAGTGTCCAGTTTAAGATAGATTGTACCCAACTAGCGACAAAGGACTATGAAGACAACCAAAGTACATCTGACCACATCGAGGCTGGAGACACAAAATTAAACAAAGGGCAAGTAGGATCTAGGCCGAATCCATTAGGCCACCTTTTAAACATAAGTTACAATGCAGATCACAATCACACCACAAGAAGGGGTACGATACCAAGGTATTTTCAATAGAAGGAAGTACAGGGGTTGGCCGTGAGAGAATGGGAAGGGTAAGCCGCAGCCGGCAAAGGACGAATACCAAAGGGATAGCTTGAGAGTAGGTATGGGTACACCTCATCTACACCTATATTCCGAGGGAGGAAATGATTGGAGGACAATGTGTAAGGAAAAATATTGGCACTAGAACGATGACAAAGTTCCCAAGCACACACACTCAGAAACAAAGATAAAGGACCGAAAGATACGCCTTTATGGGAGACAAATGATTACCTGAAGAAGACCAGCTCCACAGAAACTTTATAAAATAAGAAGCATCAGGGATAGCGACGAACCAACTAGCAACAATTCTAGAGACTAGGAAGGGGAGAGTAGTAGCAGAGAAAGAAAGAACGATAGAAGCCACGACTTACAAGAAAATATGGTAAGAACGAAGAACACCCATAGTAAGAGGGGACCCCAGGGGGAGGAACTCCCAATAAGTGCTCAGAAGATCACTAGGATGGAACAGGTGGCCAGAGAGGCCAAAGGCACCTTCCTTGAGCAGGAAGATACAGAGGGTAAATCATTCATCGATAGATGGGAGCGGGAAGTCAACACCAAGCGCCAGGGAAAATCTTGGGTGGAACTCATCCAAGAAGCAGATGGGTTAAGGGACCCAAGGGCCACACAACCTAGGAAAACCCTTTACCACAAAATAGTGGAGGAAGCCTGGCGTACAAAAATGATAATATGCAAGATGAGAGTAGAAAAGAACAAGACCATCAAGGTGGAAAATCGAGGCCGCAAGAAGGAAATCATAGAAATCATGAGTCGCCTCAGTGACTTGGCGACCAACGTAAGAGGCATAGCAGAGAACCAGAGGAACCAAGGCTTAAAAATAGACCGACTGGCTGGTCAATTCCAACTCTACCTTCGCTATGTCCATCACATGGACATCACTCCAGCAGACCGACACAGAACACCCAGAAAAAGGAAAATGAGGTAAGGAAGGAAGAAGATGAAAGCCACCCAGTATGCGTGGACTAGCGCAACACCAACTCAAGTTCTTTTGTTTATTAGTATAGGAACAACTCATGTTATATGCTCTCACTTTTATGTATTTCTGATGGTATAGTTATTTTTTCTTCTTCAAACGAACTTATGGAGACTGGGTCGGTTTCCCCGAGTGGCGGCCCAACCATCCTTTCACTAATGTAGATAGTGCAGCTTGGGGACCCCTGATCTGGTTTCCTTTTTGGAAGATCAGGGGCCACCCCTCAGCCTTTTTTGTACAATATTTTACTCAGTAATATAGAATCTCAACTCACTTACAAAAAAAAAGAGATGGGAGACGCCTCCAAATTGGCCGCTTGACTAAGACGCTATGCTATTGTCAACAATTGTGGAAGGATTTGGGAAAAAAATTCCATCATCTCATCCCTCTATCACATGAGAGATTCCTTGAGCAATAATCAAATAGGATTTCCTGCTTCATTGTCTCTCTTTTATTCCACCATGGGAGTTCGTAGGGTCGAAGAGGATGATATTTCAGAGACTCAAGTAGTTTGAGTCCCAACTCCTTATACCTAACCTCATTGGGGACATGCACAAATAAACATATAAAGAGTTGACCACTCTGATATCACTAATCCAGATTTATGAGGGGATGAAATAAAACACAGAAATATGAGAGAAACATAGAGATACAATAATTATTAATTTCTATTAATGAAAAAAATATGCAGAAATTGTAAAAATGCAAAGTGAAATTAACTCATTGGAATGGTGGTAGCTTATCCCTAAGAAGAGATGTGACGGCTACGCGTATCCATAAGAAGATGATTACAATGAGGTCGAAAAGGCCTTTTTAATATAAATCATCAATGATAAAACCCTAAACATTCAAAACCATAACCCCAGAAGATGAAACTCCAAGACATGTGTGGGCCCCGATGTGGTTAATTGATACATCAACTTTCTAGGGGTTTTACTTTTGCATATGATCTCCATTCGGGGCACTTGGTAGCTTGTCATATGATCTCCATTCGGGACATAAGTAGTACACATTCCAAATGGCCCAAAACATTCCGTTAGATATCTATTAGGTGCTTATGTGCCAAAAAAACATCATTCAAGCCCTCAAAACAGATCCAGATTTGGATCCAGGAGCTTGATAGGGCTCAGAAAAGCCTAAAAACCAATGTTCTCAAAATGACGTCAAAACAGAGGTGTACAAAGGCCTCATCAATACGAACCCAATGCAACTTGAATGGGCTCAAACAGACATCGTATACTCCTAATATCGCGATCTGAAGTTCAGGTCAAACTGATAAAAAGTCAAAGTCAAAGTCAAAGTCAAAAATCGTACTGATGACATCAACAGTACGTCAGCAGGACAGGTGGCAGATGACATCAGCAAGACATGTGGTAGCACCAGGACGTGCCATGTGGCAGTCATTTTTAGTGTTTTTAGGGGTTGATTTGGACCAATAAAAATTGGACACGTGGCAGTGTATGAACATGACACATGGCAGTCGTACAACATGACACGTGGCAGTGTATGAACATGACACATGGCAGTCGTACAACATGACACGTGGAAGGTACAATGATGACGTGGTAGGTGTGCTTATGTGGCCAATTGCTGACAGGGTTGGTACAGAGAAGACACATGGGTGAATCACTAGTTGACAAGTGGCATCAGTCCAACAAATAAAGAGGTGCCACGTGGCCCAGACTTGGGTTGCCACGTGGCACCCTATGGTTTGCTCGGTTGGTGTATAAAAAAATTATGGTCTCCCTGAGTTTTGAACTCGTGACCTCCAACAAGAGGCTATTCCTTTGGAGTAGGTTGTATGCCAATGTGCCACCATACGACTTGTTATTACAAGTCTACAAACTTTTATTTAAACTATTGTAAAGTGTTTAATTGGGTCGAAAAGGGCTGGGGCTAAGCCCCAACCCACAGATTGTGTAAACAACATACGACCGGAGGGAGCGGGAGTTGTAACAGGTTGGTTCTATCCCTATGGTTTTGGGCTTATCCAAAGGTTGTTACATGTGACCCAGCTACATTTTGGGCTCAGGGAAATGGTGGTTGGCACTTTGTTCAAGGTTCAGTCCCATTAAAAAATGCCATGCGATCGAGAGTTATGGAGATGGGGCCAACACGCAGCCCTTTGGGCTGGAACTTAGCCACATTAGTTATCTATGTGACCGATTTAAGGGGTTTTTGTGCCTATTATGGGGGATTATACCCATATTAAAACTAAAATGGGGTTTTAACCTATAGTTTAGTGATTTTCTCACTAATTTTTGGGCAGATTTGGTTATTTTGCCATATCTTGGTGGATATTGGGCCAAATTGAGTGCCACGAAAAGTGGGATGTTGGGATTTGATCCCTCTACCTCATGGATATATAAAAAAATCCATTGTGGTGTTTTAGACAAGCAAGAAGCAACAAATAATCTTGAAGCCAAGGTCAAGTAGTCTTGAGCAGTGCAAAGTAGCTGAACTTTGGAGGCAGTTTTCAGGAGTTCTATTACTCTGTTTTCAGTGTCGTTTGTTGCGTTAGGTTTCTGATACAAATCATGATACATCTAGTCAATTAGATCCCTATATGATGTAATTTGAATGCAGATTGTAAAACACTGAATATTGAATAGAGAAAGACTCCCTCACTGAAGACAAAGGCCCGGAGACGTAGGCGAGATTGTCGAACTCCGTTATCAACTTCTTGTGTACAATTGGTTGATGGTTTTCATTCTTGTGTTATCTATAATTGCTATTAATTATTAAAGTATTTGTTGTCTTTATATTCACATGCACCGTCAGAAAAAGGTCTTGATTAAATTGATGTTATAGTGTGTAATTGTTGAGCTTCGATTTTCGGATCAAGTGGTATCAGAGCAGGATGACATTTGCAGGAACTATGAATATGGGAAAAATATTGAAGAGAGATAGACTCTAGGATCTCAAGGAGATAAACCAAGCCATGTAGCAAGAGAATGCTGAATTGCGAAGATTGGTGCAGATTATCGAGGAAGATAGGGAAAGAATGTGAATGTTGATGTTGGCAATGGAAGCAAGGTGAGTTGGAGGAAGTCCTTCAGCTAGAAGCTCGAGCCCTGTCAAGGATGATGAAACTCATCCATTCTGGAGGTAATATGATGAGGAGGATTCATATACTCCTGCTACTCCGATTGAGGATCATTCGATAGGAGAGGCCATTGGCACATTCTCTTCACTAGTAGAAAGCAATGATTACACTCCAGCCTCACCTGTAGCTGATAAGGAAGTGGAGTCCAACCATCTGGAGATAGCAACATTTGAGAAACATACCAAAGGAGTTGGTATGAGAATTCTATCGAAGTTCGGATATCGTAAGGGGAAAGACATTGGAAAATTTGGCCAAGGCAGAGCCGAGCTGATTGAACTGCAGGAGCGTCCACTCCGGGAAGGATTGGGATATGCAGGAGGATCTTCTGAGGATGAGAGTATGGTGATTCACTACACACACTATCAAAATTTTTGACATGATGTTGACCACTGTTGGAAGCAACATCCATAATTGACCCCAGAATGGTTTTGGACTCGACAACGCAAACAGGCAGCTCGAGCCAGCAGTGACGCAAACAATGAGTCGCGAAAGAAAGGTAAATAGGTTGTAAGGTATAAATCACCTTCGCCCACCTTTACTGATGAGCATGCTAGAGTCATGAACCTTATCAGAAAAATGATTCCATGCACATTTTGTAGCATCCATAACCATTGTGTTGCAGACTGCTGGAAACATAAGTTATATGGAAGAAAAATCATGGCAACAAGAAGTACGCCAAGATGCGATGACGCGACATTGTAGATCAAAAATAATCTACGAGCAAAGTCAGTGCAACCAAGGCAGGAGTTAAAGAAATCAAAGGGGGATTTGACTCAGTCAGGGCACGATTCCATCAATTTTCTTCGAGAAAGAAACACTTTCTCACATTGTTAGAAGAGTGGACATTGTGAGGATAGCTATTGGAGGTTGCATCCAGAGTTGCAACACTCAACAAAGCCTTAAGGGCCCGAGAAAAAGAAGGATGTTGCAAAGGAGAAGAAGGATGTTGCCGAGGAGAAGAAGGACATTGCAAGAGGACAACGGGTGGATGCTACAGATATGCAGAGGAACGATCGCGACACTTCGTTGGCAGGAGATGGGTCGTCCGACTGGAACTGGGCAAATTTTATGCCCTATATGTAAATTGATTCAATGCCATTGTCATTGATGTAATAAAAGTGATTTGATTTATAGAATCACTTATTGAGTCTAGTTAATATTAAGTCTAGGTTGTTTGTCATTATTTGATTGATGTAAGGATAGATTCGATTGATGTAATAAACCTTTTGGGGTCCAAAAGGTTCTTAGTGGGAAGGCGTGATCTAGATTTGGATCCAGGAGCTTGATAGGGCTCAGAAAAGCCTAAAAACCAATGTTCTCATAATGAAATAAAATTGGAAGTGTGTGAATTCCTAGTCCATACGAACCCAACGCAACTTGAATGGGCTCAAATGGACTTCGTATGCTCATGATATCGCGATCTGAAGTTCAGGTCAAACTGACAAAAAGTCAAAGTCAAAGTCAACAATCCATACTGTTGACGTTAGCAGTACATCAATAGGAAATGTGATAGATGACATCAACATGATGTCAACAGGACACATGGCAACACCAGGATGTGCCACATGGCAGTCATTTTTGGCATTTTTAGGGGCTGATTTTGACCAATAAAAATTGGACACGTGGCAGTGTATGAACATGACATGTGGCAGTCATACAACATGACACGTGGCAGGTACAGTGATGACGTGGAAGGTGTTCTTACATGGCCAATTGATGATAGGGAAGTTATAGAGCAGACACATGGGCAAATCACTAGTTGACAAGTGGCATCAGTCCAACGAATAAAGAGGTGCCATGTGGCCCATACTTGGGTTGCCACGTGGCACCCTATGGTTGGCTCGGTTGGTGTATACAAAAATTGTGGTCTCCCCGAGTTTTGAACTCATGACCTCCAAAAAGAGGCTATTCCTTTGGAGTAGGTTGTATGCCAATGCGCCACCATATGACTTGTTATTACAAGTCTACAAATGTTTATTTAAAGTGTTGTAAAGTGTTTAATGGGGTTGAAAAGGGCTGGGGCTAAGCCCCATCCCACAGATTGTGTAAACCACATACGACCGGAGCGCGCGGGAGTTGTAACTGGTTGGCGCTAGCCCTACGGTTTTAGGCTTATCCAAAGGTTGTTACATGTGACCTGGCTATGTTTTGGGTGCGGGGAAATGGTGGTTGGCGCTTTGCTCGAGGCTCGGTCCCATTAAAAAATGCCATGCAACCGAGAGTTATGGAGAAGGGGCCAACACGCAGCTCTTTGGGCTGGTGCTTGGCCACATTAGTTATCCATGTGACCAATTAAGGGGGTTGCGTGCCTATTATGGGGTCTTATACCGATATTAAAACTAAAATGGGTTTTTAACCTATAGTTTAGTGATTTTCTCACTAATTTTTGGGCAGTTTTGGTTATTTTGCCATATCTTGGTGGATATTGGGCCAAATGGAGTGCCACGAAAAGTGGGATGTTGGGATTTAATCTCTCTACCTCATGGCTATATAAACCAAGATATTTTGAGGTTTTAGACAAGAAAGAAGCAACAAAGAATCTTGAAGCCAAGGTCAAGTAGTCTTGAGCAATGCAAAGTAGCTGAGATTTGGAGGCAGCTTTCGGAAGTTCTATTACTCCGTTTTCAGTGTCGTTTGTTGCGTCAGGTTTCTGAGACATAGAAGAATACAACTAGTCAATCAGATCCCTATATGATGTAATTTGAATGCAAATTGTAAAGCATTGAATATTGAATAGAGAAATCCTCCCTCACTGAAGACAAAGGCCCGGAGACGTAGGCGAGATTTTCGAACTCCATTATCAACTTCTTGTGTACAATTGGTTGATGGTTTGCATTCTTGTGTTATCTATCATTGCTCTTAATTATTCAAGTTTTTTTTGTCTTTATATTCACATGCACCGTTAGAAAAAGGTCTTGACTAAATTGAGGTTATAGTGTGTAATTGCTAAGCTTCGATTTTCGGATAAAAAACGACCCTCGAAGTTCAGGACCCGAAAAAACTGTAGAAAAATACCAAGAAATTTAATTTATTCTTTTCAATTTTACCATGGAACAAAAATAAATTTATTCATTTTTGAATTATTTCAAGGTGAAATGTATGTAGATTAATATTATTACACACCAAATATAAGCCAAATATTCAAGGAAGACCGCCCAACCATTTATCATTGCTCCATTATAGAAGTCTAACCTACAAATATCAATTAGCAATAGATATTATCACATTTTTCCCTAATAATATTTTTTATACATGCACTTACACTCTTTTGAAAAGAATAACCATGCTAATATCTGATGTTGTCGATATGGGAGAGGTGCAAGATACATATATGGAAACCTATAGGAGGAGAAGTGGCTAAGAAAATATCATCAAGGTCGGTCTAGATAGATAAGAAGAGGAAGCTTGAGTAATTACTTCAATCCATGTACACAATGACACCATATTTTGCATGGACACTACTATGGTGTACCGGTGGGGATAAATCTACCAAATGTTTCAAAAAGATTCATATGAAATTTTTATAAAGGATAACCAAGACCAAGGTATTTACCAAATGTTGAAACGTTACCAACTCCATAAGATAGTTTCACACTTGAATGTATTCCCATGTGCTAAAT
>SNQJ01S0260871.1:0-12243 GCA_010110895.2 Picea sitchensis
TTTTCAGACAACATAAACCTATCCAATATTTAGCCATGACATCCTAACCTTTATGTCCATTCCTCCAATTTTGGGAGATTTTTGTTGGTTCCAATTCAACCAGTTTGTGTTTTTTTATCCAATTTAAGAAGAATCCTTCATGTTGGTCATGTCTGGCCCTAGCCCCCCAAACCTGTCGTAGAGACAATGTAAATTTCATATCTCCACCTATAATTAGATTGTGAGATTCAAGCATACCAGAGTTGCCTAAGGCCTCCCAGTATTGGACTCTTTTTTAGTAGGGTTCATATATGTTTATAACTTTTAGACGACTTTTCTGACTTTTGTCTCCAAGTTCCACTAGAATACTTGAGGAGAATGACTCTATACAAAATGTTGTGAGATTGGGATTCCAGGAAGAAATGAGACCTATGGAAAGTCCTACATAGTCAAAAGCATAAAAATACCAACCCTTAAGAAAACTACTAAAAATTTCCTTAGCTCTTTCTGCTTTACACATTGTTTCTTGCACTAAGATTACATCTGGTTTTGAAACTTCTACCATATGTTTTAGGGATTGAAGCTTAGGAGTTCCCCCTACTCCTCTTGAATTAAAAGATAGAAAAATGATTTCAAAACCTCATCTTGGGATTTTCCCACTCTAAGGGCCTGGTTAATGGTCGCTTTCCTACCACTTCTAATTTCCTTCAATGCTTTGGAATAGACAATGGATATGGAATTTTTTTTGCCTACTTGGCCTCCTTTTCCTTTGTCTAAGGCCAATCCTCCAACTCCACTAAATTATTCCACTACCCTTACTTTCGATCTTAAAAGGTAATCCGATTTAATAGATTATATGGAGGAAAAGGAGTTGGAAGGGGATACAACCTTTTTAATAGAGCCAAAGGAAGGGGAATTGCAAGGGGACCCAAATTTTGATGATTGGAGGGATTTTTCCTCAATCAATTTTGGAATCGAATAGGGGGAATAGGGATGAAAATATTATGCATTATCAACAAGACAATAAGACTTAAGGTGAGTAACCTTTGGAGAGGAGGGAAGATCCTCTATGTTTACGGGGCACTTATTATTCATCGTTCCATACACAAAATTTAATAGAGCTATAGACTTACCAGACACAAGACTGGATTTTGGTTTTTAGATGAGGAGAATGGATAATTACCTTTCATCTAATAGCTCAAGCTCAAATTGTATGCTAATTTTGACCCCTTAAATCCTTCTGATCCATTCACGAACGATTTTCTCTTCCAAATTCCTTGAAAAGGAGGAAAGTGTGGTGTCGCCCTTCGACATTCAACTTGTACATGCCCTACTTGATGTCACACACAACATCTAATGGGAACACACCAATAATCTATTTTTGGAATCCATTTGAAGTTACCCTCGACCAGTTCGATTCCATCTGCCATGCCTTCTTTTAAATCCACATATATTTTCACCCACACCCACTATCTATCCACATTCATCTCCCACCCGGGTTACTAGCTAAGGAACATTCCAATTTTATTCCCTATATATTTAAAAACAAGTTCATTCCAAAAAAATAAAGGAAGGTTGGGTAAGATGGCACAATTTTTGTTGACACCTGAGATTATTTCAATGGATCAGTGAGAGCCCATTCTTTTAGAATTAACCTGGACAGGCCCCAACCCCAATCTGTGTTGAATATCGTCTCTAGGTCCTTTATTATTTTGAATTGGAAGCTAATCCAACACCTTACAAGCGTATGATAAGTGAGACAATATCCTAACAATTGGACCCATTTCTCCTCAAGCCATCCTTTTCTCAACGCTGGACTTACTAATTTCCCAATAAAATGACCAACTTTCATTTTTCCCAAAAGGTCTGTGATGGCCCTGACCTCAATGTCGTCTCCAACCACATTAACATGTGCATAGGCTTAACCTTCCAGCACCGTTGTTTCTTGGGCTTCCCTTCCATTTTATTTACTTCAGAGGTTTCGACTCCTGCCATAGATATTCTACCCCTGCAAGTGTGTCGCGAAGAATCTACCTCTGCATGCATCATAATGGAAGAGAGTATTGTTTTCTTTGAGATCTCCTTAACGAAAAAATGTTGGTTGTAAATCAAGGCCCAACATTAATCTTTTTTTCAAACATAAATTAATTAACCCGGGGACTCGTGCTTTTAGATTTCTCTAGGACTGCACTGATTTGATCCAACAAAGGGAGATCAGCCAAGTTGACATATCATTTTAATTTTTGAGCATGGATAAAGGCTTCGTTGGATGGGAATGCAGACTCCCTATCACCCTCAGGATCCAAATAGTCCAGTAGGACGTCATCCATGGTAAATGAGACAAGATTAAATTGTATGCATTATGCCTTGGCAAAGATCATGCAAAAGCATATTGCATGGAAAATGTCTTAGAATCCTAACCTCCAATGCTTGGATCTCCATGAAGGGTACAAATTAGCTAGAAAATTATCTTGTATAATAAAAAGAAAAAAACACTCATTTGTTGCAATGCTTATATTGTAATGTGTCTTATTTAAAAACCTTGTTCTTCCTCAGATTTAAGTCTTTCATGTTTGTTTTTGTAAACAAGTATTCTATAAGTTACCTTTCATAAAAATCCATTACAGATTGCCAAGTGTCTGTTGGAGCTACAGTTTCCATAGATGGAAACCAACTCTTCTTCGACTTAGTGTTTAGTATTAAATTCCTCACAGGGCCAAAAAATAATTCTAAAGTATGAAATCTATAACAACTTCTACACCAATGAACAATGTCATATAACAAAACTAGAAGGATAAGCCAACTTGCAAAAAATAAACTAGGAAATAAAATTATGAACCTGGCCTACATTTTAAATGTCACCAAGTCGCCCTTGGGGGAAGGAGAATAGGCCTTTGTGCTCTTATTTCATCCATAGGTGTTGAATATTTAGGGTTGTCTCGCATGGCCTCTAACATAGAGATACAATGTTCCATGAGATCGAGACAAAAGTTAAAGTCAAAGACCTCACTCTAGAGCTCAAAAATCAGTTTTTGGAGGGTTCTTAGAGCTGCGTGAATTTTTTGAGTGTTCTCACCGGCGGAGGAACTTAGATGTTTGGAGGAGAATGTTCCCTGGTCATGGATGGAATTCCCAGGAGGAGAGAAATGTGGAGGATTTGTTGGAGATGGAAGACTCAAGAAAGAGCTTGGAGCGAACCCAAATGAATTACCATGGCGATCAAACCACTCAATTTTTCATTCCCATCTAGTGGAAGTACGTCCTCTATCTTCTTGACGAGTAGAGGCCAAACTGGGTGGAGAATTCTTAGACCATTGCCTCTTGTTGCTAGAGATACCACTTTCAACACGAGAATAAATGGGCCTAATAGGAATGTGGTCACCCTATCACATTTCGAGTGCCCTCTCTGACGAGCATGATAAACCTTGGTGCCTTTTCCAACCAGACAAAAATAACCCTGTGCCTATTCCCACGCTTGTCATTAGAGAAAAAATGCCAAACTCGAATGGAGATTGCAAAATATAAATCCCATAGGACCCAATGCACCCTTATACCCATTTCTCTTGGCATTGTCACGGTCATTAATGCTTCCTTGATGACTAGGTACTGGGAGTACATAAATAGAGAGTCAACCATGTTGTCTCGCACCATCTTGAAAAAATTCAAGCGCCCCAAGTACCTAGTTCATTTAATGTCCCAAATTGGTAGCCATGCCCTTGCACTTGGCTTGAGCTTGGTAAGGCTAGGTGTCTCTGTCATCTGGAGCTAGTAAACTGTCCATTTGCGTTGGATGGCACCTCATCTGAGGGGAGGTATTGTTTTCTTGCCAGGGATATGCACTCCTTGAAGATGGGGTGATCAATATGTTGAGTGGAGTTGCATTCTAGGTCCCCCTTCTTACGATGGATGCCAATATTAGCCAACTTATCCACCACCTTGTTTGCTTCACAACAAATGTTGGATGGGATCAAGAATTGATGAGCATGAATTTGAGAGTGAAATATTTCCAGATTGTTCAGAAGTATCCAACTTGGGGATATCTTGTCCGGGGCAGATCCATCGAGGAGCTTGGATAGAATGGCTATGATTACATGATA
The DNA here is from genome assembly GCA_010110895.2 of Picea sitchensis. NCBI lineage: Eukaryota > Viridiplantae > Streptophyta > Pinopsida > Pinales > Pinaceae > Picea > Picea sitchensis. Next base: position 4,077 of record SNQJ01S0260871.1, read on the forward strand.
TTTTTCTTCAAAAATGATTTGATTAAAGCCATGTTGTCGAGATAACTAGAGGCCTGTTATGAGGGCCCAAAGCTTTGCTACATTGTTCGAATCATATCCTAAGATTCTGACTAAGGTGTGAAGAATGGATTCATGTTCATTTCAAAAGAAAAAAACAAAACCCACCGAGCCAGGATTCCCCTTAGAAGCCCCATAACAAATAATCTTACAATAGGGTTTTTGAAATCTTGGACATGTCAGTCTGCAATTGTGTTTACATTACCTTCTATGTTTTTGTTTGAGGTACACATAAGGAGGGATTATTGGTCCCATAGTTGAGAACTGAAAGAGCATTGATTGATAAAGTGTTCTTCAGTTTCTTTCGATGGGAAGAAAAGATGACAAATGGATGGCCCGATGAACCCTCTTTTCTTGAGATTGTCCCATGTGAGAATTCTCTTGTGTGCGACAAGCCGGAGAAAGGTGTTGATTTTGTGCCAGAAGTTGGTTTTCCAAATGTTTCTCCAGATGGGTGCCTTGGGAAGCAAGGAAAACCCAACTTTTAGGCCATTTTCTTCATTGTTCGTGAAGGATACTTTAGGAGAATCCCCCATCGAAGAATATATGTGCCATGCTCGATTTTGATCTTGCATAGGTTTTCTTCCTCTTGCCAATGCACCAGATCAAACTGATTTGAAATACCAAGTTCTTCCGCTAGATATTTCCAGTCTCTCCAAATAGCATCGTAGCACTCCGGGAGCCAAAATTCCAAGAAAACCTTCACGCCTACCTGGGTCGTATGGGGATGGAGGTCTGAGAGTCGTTGTTGTTGAATTAGGGGTGGGATTTGCTTCCATGAATCGGTCCAAAATAAAGTTGTGTTTCCGTTACATACTTCCCAGAAGGCATGGTATTGGATGAGAGATCTATTTTGCTCAGTTGTATGTCAGATTAAGGAGTTGAATTTACTTTCATTCCATCTGATCAATTTTACTTCCCCCATGTTGGGAGTGTATTTATGTCTCATTAATTGGGCCCAAATGTCTTTGGGATTTTTAAGCCACCTACACCATGTCTTAACACCCAGGACTTGATTGAGGAGATGAGGATCTCTTAGTCCCAAACCACCCACAAGTTTTGGTTTGCAGAGTTATTTCCAATTAACTCAGGCCTATTTACAACCCTCCTTGATCTCTTACCATAGAAATTTCCATTGTATTCCTTTTATGGTGTTAAGAATAGATTTGGGGGAAGCAAGCATGGAAAATATGTAAATGGGTATGGCTTGTAGGATGGAGTTGAGAAGAACCAGGCATCCAGCGAGGTTGAGGGTCTGAAAGGTCCAAGAGATAAGTATTTTTTCCAAGGAGGTGAAGAGGCCTTCCCATGAACTATTGTGAAGCACATTGTCAATGAGAGGGACTCCTAAATATTTGGATGGAAGGGAGCCCCTGCCAAAGCCCAATATTCTGGTGAAAGATTGAATGGCTTTGGGGGTATTGAAAAAGAAAATTTGAGAGTTTTCATTATTGATGTAGGTTCATGAAGCTTCACTGAAGTCATTGAGAATCTATGAGGTGTGTCAGGATTCATGAGTTGTGGGGGAGCCCATAATCGTGGTGTCATAAATGAATTAACTGTAGGAGATGGGAGGGTTCATGACATGGAGGGTAAGCCCCTTGAGAGAGCCTTCAACAATATCGACATTGATGTGGTGGATTAACCCCTCCTCCATAATGACAAAGAGGAAGGGGGAAAGAGGGTATCCCTACAAGATTCCTCGAGAGGGGGTGAAAGGCTTGGAGGGAACACCATTTATTAGGATCAAAAAGAAAACAAAGGAGGTGAGATTCATTATCCATCTTACCAATTCAGTATTGAAGCCAACGGAAAGAAGGAGGTAGCTCATGCATTTCCAACTAAGTTTATCAAAGTCCTTAGAGAGGTCTAATTTTATTACCTTCCTCGGGGTTCCCGTTGATTTTATAGAGTGAACCACTTCATGAGCTAGGATAATACTATCCAGGATTTGGTGACCTTCCACATACCGAAATTATTCATGAGAAATAATATGGGGGAGGATGGGTTTAAGTCTTAGAGTTATTACCTTGGTGAGTATTTTGTAGAGGACGTTGCAAAGTGCAATGGGAATGAACTGCTTAGGTTGCGTGACATGGTCCTCTTTGGGGATTAGAGTGATGAAAGTAGCATTGAGAGCAGGGAGAACCGGCCTCGAGCATCTAATTCAATAAGATTCCAAACTTCCTTCCTAACTAGGGGATAGATATAGTGGAAAAAATCAGTGGTGAACCCATCCGGACCAAGAGATTTAATTGTTGGCATCTCATTTATAGCCAGGTCCACTTCCCCTTGCATGATTGGTATCATAAGGGATGCATTTTGTTTGGTGGTAATTAAAGAGGGGATGTGCCAGGTGATTTTCCTAATGGCTTCAGATATGTTTGGTTGTGGTTAAGAGAGAAGATATTGATAAAAACTTACTAATTCTTCCTCAATATCTGAATGTGTAGTTAAATTCCAACCTTGAGAATCCTTGATCTTTGAGATTTGATTTATGTGTCTGTGTTGAATCATGGACTTATGGAAAAATTTGGTGTTTCCCCCCCCCTCTTTGAGGCAATGGATCCTATATTTCCAATGCGACAGAGTCTCTTCCTGAGCATATATGTCTTCTAATTGTTGTTGTATCCGAGCCTCAACTTGCTGAAGTTTATCTCTATACCCCTAGAGAATGTTTTCTTGTTGTATATTCTTCATCTGCTGCTCAAGATTGCGTCGTGCTTAGAAGATGTTCCCAAAAGTGTGCTTACTCCAAAACTTCAGGTGTTACTTGAAGTTTTTCAGTTTTTGTTGAAATTGAAACATCAACGACCTGATGGTTTAACCAAAAATTTTCAAAGAAAAAGGGCTTATGTCGCAGGGATCTAGTGATGTCAATCCATAATTGGATGGGGCAGTCATCAGATCCAACCACATAAAGGAGGCTTGCTTCCATCAAGAACCCATCCATCATTAGGGGCTCCAAGACAAGAAAGTGGTCGAGTCGACATGCAATATCCTAGGAGCCTGAACACCTGTTAGACTAGGTAAAATATCCATTCGTTTTCTGCATATCTATCAGGTCCAAAGTGTCTATGTCTTCTTTGACGTCTTCAGTGTATCCCTCCAATCTACGAATACCACCCCCTTTTTTCATCTAGCGAGAGGATCATGTTGAAATCCCCTCCGAGAATCCACCAATGGACCCTAGTGATGTTTCCTAGGACTTCCAGACTTTGCGAAAAGAGATGTTTATCCATTTGGAGCTACAAGACATAAACGTTGGTGATCACCCCCTCTTTATCTGAACCAATAGCTTTGTATTTTGCATATATTGTCCATTTGGTGGTGAAGAAGTTGTTTACAGTTACTATGGCTGGATTACAAAGGATGGATAGACCTCTCGATGCCCCCCTAGAGTTGATATGAAGTGAGTAAGCTTGTCTCCAACAATGGGAAAATATGAGGCCCGCCTCTGAGCCTACACATTTAGTTTCTTGAAGTACAAGTATGTCTGGATTCTCTTCGATGATACGAGTTCGAAGAAGCCTTTGCTTGCTTCTTTCATTTAAGCCTATAATATTCCATGAGATGATATTCCTGAGGAAGATGGTGTGTAGAGGGGTGGAAAGTTTTCTAAAATCAATTGGATCTGACCTAAGTTGACTGTGAAATGACCAACCTCCTGGATAAGCTACTAGGTGGATTTGTGGCCTTGTTTCTTCTCATCCTTGGACTATTTGCGTGGTTCCTTTAGAGGTTCATGGTGTATGCCTAGGCCTTTGTTGGATATGGAAGTTGCACCTGCTATGGAATCTAGTAAACCTTGTGAAATTTTATGAGTTGATATGGGGGTATGGTATACAGTTCCTTTCCGTGATACGCTTTTTCTAGATTTACCAGATCTACCCCCTCTAGTTCCCTCTCATCAAGTTCAATCTCCATGTCTCCACCCTCCTCAGAAGGACGATATTCTCCCCCAGGTGTGGCTTCTAGGCAGGGTAGGATTGACTCAAGCATCGGTTCCTCCAAGGTATGTTCCTTATCTTCGCCTGCCTTATTTCCATTTTGTGACTAAGGTTCCTATCTCTGGAAGTCTTCTGAAGTATGATTGGGAATTTCAAAGGAATTACTAGTAGTTGGGGTTTTTTCCTAAGTAATAATCTGCCTCTTTTGACCCGATCGACGCCTTCCTTGGACCTGTGTGAAACCGTCCTTTGTCTTCTCATTCGTCCCCTAGTCTGGCTTGTCTGGGATATAAAGAGGACAATCCTAGAATGAGTGACCATACTCATGACATTTTCAACATCTGAATGGGATATGCTCATAGCCTATAGTCTGGCTCCATCATTCATCTTGATATTCCAGACATATCGAGTTAGGAAATGACTTGGATATGTTTAAGTATACACAAATTTAGGTGCAAGAGGTATACTTGAGTAGTTTGGTTTCTTCATAAGCTTTTACATAAATTCCTAGAGTGTTCCCAATCCCTGCTAAGATTTCTTCTAGCCAGAACTCTTGAGGGAGTGAGTATCGTAAGAAAGAAATCTTCATTCTAGGGGATGAAATGCTCTGTCCAATATCGTAAGAATATCTAGGCTGAATTAAAGAAGTATGGGTCGCCATCAAAAATTATTTCTCTGTCCTTGAGGTTGTAAAAGATTATGGTGAAGAATCCCTTTGATCCCAACTGGAGATTGTAGTGACTCTTTGACTTCCACCAATGTTGGATCCATTTTACCAGGTCTCTTTCAGAAGGCCACAGTAAGAAATTTCCCAATCAAAGCGTGATCCCACATATATTATGTTTTCTCGCCGACTTTGATTGAGCTTACCCTGTAATTTGGAGCCACCAATGCCTAAGGAAGACATTTCCCTGGCTCCCAGATCCAAGTTGCTTTCATATGGGAGGACTCATGATCTATTTCCGTATTTTTTCCCTGTTGGAATTTTTAAGTGAGATGGAAGCTCAAAGGTGGGGCATAAGCTCAAAAAGCAGCTGTGTGATGCCTCCTCCACCTGAATCAACTATCGTCGCATTTCAATAGGAGGGGGTTCACACCTGCTTTCTCACAGACTCCATTGGGAGAGTCGAATTTACTCTTTACTGGTTAGATCGTCTTGATCCGATTAGAGAAACCAATCAAAATTAAAACCCTAGACACTAAGGTGAAACCATGAAGAAACCCTAATTTACATGGAGTTCCGTATTCTATATTCCCACAACATCCACAACATTCCATATACAAAAAATGATTAAGTCTTTCACATTCCACTAAATGCAGAACCTTAATTACTCATGGTTATACTTTGTCGAGAAGTAAACGACTCTTTGTGACAAATATTTTTAATGGTTTAAGACTTTTATTATCAAGACACCCTAAATGATCTTTTGCTCCATCTTAGAAGTTCCACTTTTAGTAATACTCTTAAAAATAAAGATATGATACGTTTTTCTTGTATGAAGTTATTATAAAGAATAATGATGATTATCATATATCTAATAAAAAATAGAATTGCCCATTTATTCTTTTATTCTAGTGTGGCTTGTCCATAAATAAATAAACTAATTTACTTTTATTTTTTTCATTTTTCTTTCTTATGATAAACAACTCAACTTCAAACGATAATGTTTTGTCAAATAATTATTTAAAAATTATTTTTAAAGTTTAAATTATTATTTGTATTTTATAAAATTTAGGGTTAAAATTCTTTTATTTTTTTGATGTCATCTCTAATAAATTTATTAATATAAATTAGTACATTTTATTTCATGAAATTTGAATGAGATACTTGTTGCCATAGAATTAGTCAAATTTTTAATAATATTAATTATAACAACTAATTAAACTGACTCTTCAATTTGATTTTCTTGAACATATTTTGAAACTAAAAACTAATCTTGTTAGCACTATATTGAAACTAAAAACTAACCTTATTAGCACTAATTCAAGACATAATATTAATTCCATAACTTTATAATGTTTACTTGTGTTCCCATTGTTTTGAATCTTTACTTCAAAATTTTAATGATGAAAATTCCCATTAACATATCATAACATATCATAGTTTTGAATCTTTACTTCAGAATTTTAATGATGAAAATTCTCATTAACATATCAATTTTCAGTTTGATGAAAATTCTTCCATTAAAAATTATCAATAAATTTATTTTTAAAATTAAAATGTAAATATACCTCAAAATTTTTACAATTAAAATATAAGTACACCTCAAAATTTTAGTGATAAAAGTTCTCCCAAAATTTTAGTGATGAAAGTTCTCCCATTGACATATCAATTTTCACTCTCTCAAATAATATTTATATAAAAACTATTAAATATTAATAACAAATTAAAAATTTATTTTTTTATATTAAAAAATAATATTTTCTACTCTCTAATAAAATTTATATAAAAATATAAAAATATAAAAAAATTATTTTTTCATGCTAAAAAAATATTTTTCATTTTTCAATAAAGTTTATATAAAAAATGATGAAATTTCTCCCATTTACATATCAATTTTCACTCTCAAATAAAGTTTATATAAAAAATATTAAATATTAATAACAAATAAAAAATATTTAAATAAAAATATTTATTTTTATAATAAAAAATAAAGTTTATATGATGATGATTAATGTATGAGTTAATTGGTCTATGGGATCTTAAGAGGGTAAGTGATTACTTGGGATTCTTTAGAATTTTGTTTTTGTGCTGGAAAAACATTAAGAGAAGTTTTCCAAGATCACCATAGTTTTGTTGAAGTCCCATGCAACCTATCCTTGTGAAGTTTTAGTGAAATATAATAGTTTTTGTGTGAAGTCAAAGTGATTGGATAAAGATTTACAAAAAATAACACCCACTCAAAGGGAAAAAGAACTTGTTAAATTCAGATAAAGTAATGATCTCCTAAAATATGTTTAAAACCAATAATCTAAATGTTCTAAGTTTTTTTTATTTTTTTAGAACACATTTTTCCAATTAGTTTTTCTCAAAATCTGGTTAGAAATTTAGAAGGATCACTACAATTGCAGATTTCAATGGTTGAGATTGCGTAATTTAAATGCTTTAAAAATAGGTTTATGCATTCAAAAATCCAATATAAACTATACAAAATTATCATTTCACCAACAATTACATATCAGAAATACAATAATACTTAAAAATAAATAAAATGTTTAAAATAGATCGAAAAAGTAAACTCAATGTAATTTATGCCTAAGATTGCATATTGACGTGATTTGTGTGTACTACATACAAGTCCTATGCACCACGAGCATAAAAACCTCTAGTTTTCCAACGTGTGGGAAGATTCAATGAAATACACCAAGGATTTGCAGGCAGTAAACCGGGTATGAACAACACCCACATTACCCGAATGAATCTGGGGGTACCCCAACACAGTAAATCGGAAATGAACAACACCCATATATCCACATTTATTTCTGCAATTCCTTAAACTCATTCAAACTTCACCTGGTACCGATGTAGCACAAAAGACAAAACAGATAATTACATCGTACACCTATTGACAATGAACACAATTAATTACCTTTTAATCTAAAATTCTAATCTGATGGCTAACAATTGAAAATGTTGGCATATTCTTAGTCGTCCTCCCAAATCAATGAATGTGATTTCTTCTTCATAATTTCCTTGTATTTTTGAATGCATCCATTAACTTGTTTACCTTTTAACATTTACATAATCATATTAAGAAATTACTGTAGCACTATATGATTGCCACGTTTAAATGATTAAACTTTGGATTTAGCAAGCTGGCTGTACTGACTGTAGACACTCATTTTCTGGTTGTGCATTTCTTTTTTTGACTGTGCGTTTCATTTTCTGTGCATGTCTTTTGACGGTTTTGAGTAACTGTGCTAGTTACGCCGATAGGCGTCCCCCCTATCAGACTTGCAAGATTAATCATGTTTTTAATTACTAAATTTAATCTGATGGTCACTAATTCAAGATGATGGCATATTCTTCGTCTTACATCCAAATCAATGAATAAGATTGCAAGAACTAACTCCCTTGCATTTATAAAATCGTACGTTTATCATGTTTACTTTTTCACTTTTACTAAAACATGATTAAAAAATTACTGTAACAATATATG
>SNQJ01S0260872.1:0-12243 GCA_010110895.2 Picea sitchensis
AACCATTGTCAACATACCAATCACATTTTCTGTGTTGGGCTTGTGGATCAAGCGAGCATTGATTTTTCTTTCTTTTCCATATCTTTTTTGGTTCCAATATATGATTGTTAATGTTCTGTTTTGGTTCTCTTGGTGGGATAGTCAATCTACAATTCTTCGCTATGTGTCCAAAATTGTTGCATTTTTAGCATTCTACTTCATTGATCAATGAACCAAAACCATTTTGGTTTCTGTTGTATGCTTCATAAGATTTTATGGGATAACTATTACTTAAGTACCTTGCATAGTTTCTTTGGTTCTTGGCATAGGATCTACAGTTTATAGCTTTATGTCTAAAATTAGCACAAAACAATTACCATAAAATAAACTTGTATATCGAGGAGTAGATGATCTTCTTTGCAATGCACTCCTTCTGAATTCGTCTTCTTGAGTCTTCTTTATCTCTGGAATATTCTTCTTTGGGGGCTCTCATTCTTCCTTCTTGATAGAATCTCTAACAATATTTGCATATCTTCTTTGTTCGGATTCCTTTTATGGTGTCTTGGATCTCGATTCTTTCTCATTTTGTACTTGATTGTATCCTAGTCCAGATCTGTCATTGGATGGTATTTGACTGTTGATGATTTGATCTAATATTTTGGTGCTCTTCTACTGCATATATTTCTTCTGAATATCTTTCCTTAAAGAGACTATTTCATCTTCTAATCTTCCAATCATTTTCTTCTTTTCTTGTAACTAACTTCTAAGTATTTCCTCAATTATTATGCCTCATTCTATTTGAATTTTTAAACTCATGATCATCTGCTCAATTTCTTCAGATTTGGAATTCTGAGATCCCTCTTTCATTTTTAATTCTTCATTGAGTGACTTTTCTTTATTTATTTCTTTCCTAAGTTCTTCTAATGCACTAATTATCTCTCCTCTGAGATCAAATTCTCCTTCTTCTTTGGAATCATGTTCTACTAACATGAAGAGTACTCTTTCCGAATCACTGCCACTATCATTATCCTCCTCGTCTAATGAGGAATTGTTCTCTGAGTAGAATGTTTTCTTGAATAATATTCTTTTGTTTCTTCTCTTGTTTCCATTTTAATATTTCTTCTCCATTTTAGAAGCTTATTCTTCATCACTATTTGTATTCTTGGGAGGAAATTTAGAAGAAAAATGACCAATAACACCACAATTAAAACATTTCAATGGAATCATACCTTTATACTTGTCAATTCATTTCTTTAATTTCCTTACGAAGTTATCCATCTATTCATCTTCATTTGAATCATCACTACGAATGCAACTTATTTTTGAATTTTTCTTATTCTTCTTCTTTGTCTTCTTAGATACCTTGAACGTTGCTTCCTTTGTGACTCGGCTCTCTTGTTCTGTTATCATTTTTTAGGCTGCAAATATTCCATGTATCTCATCCATGCTCAATGTACTGAGATCTTTTGTTTATTATAGGGATGTTATTTTAGGATCAAATATCATAGGAAGAGACCTCAATACCTTTTGAATAACCATTGATTCATCAACTTCTACTCCCAATCCCTTAATAGTGTTAACTATTTCATCAACATGCATAGGGTAGGGTTCAATTTATTCATCTTCCTTCAAATTCAATTGATCAAACTTATATTTGAAAATTTCAAGCTTAGATCCCTTAACCTTGGAATCTCCTTCATAAATATTTTGGAGTTTATCCCAAATATCCTTTGCACTATCATAATGCATAACCTTGAAAAATACCGAATCAACTAAACTGCTCAAAATGGTACCTTTATCCTTTGAGTTGTTTTTGTTGAGTTTATTTCCATCTCTGTTGGTTGGTGGAGTGGATGGTGCTATAAAATGCTGCCATAAAAATTTTCTTCCTTTGATCCTTTTTAACCTTCATCTTGCCATTCCAAGATTTTTGGAAAATTGGCCTTCCTCTTCTCTACTCATAAATATGGTTTTCTCTCCTTATGGATTTTTCCAAGGTTTTGGGGCTATCATATTGAATCTTATCACTATAGAAAGAGGGTAACCCACTTAGAAACCTTTGGATTTTGAATTTCTCATCCTTTATGAAGGCAACATACTTCATCAATTCAAAGAACGTTTTCTCATATTCTTCCAATGGCATGGTTCCCAACTTGATTTCAAAGAACTATGTCATCTTTCTTTCATAATAATGTTTAGATACATATTTCTCTTGGAAATGTTCTTTGAACTACCTCCATAAAATCCTCTTCTCTTCAAGGTTTTTGACTTTCTTAATATCATCCCACCACATGGATTCCTTTCCTTGCAAGTGGTAGGTTACAATTATAGATTCTACCCTAGAAGGGTAATCATGCAACTCAAAATATTTATTCATTTCCAACAGCCAGGGTTTGGCCTCTTCTCCTTTCTTATGTTAACCATTGAAATTTCATGGATTGATCTTCCTGAGTTCACCTTACAATATATATGAATCATGCCTTATTTTCTGTCAACGAACAAGAGACACACTTGGGCTACTCCTTGGCCCTAAACTTGCATGATTTTTTCTTGTGGATTTATTTGGAGAGTGATAGAACCTATTCATGCTTCTTGACTACCTATCATTTCCATGATCATCCCTTTTTCTTTGAGATCTTGATGTTGACACATGTATAGCACTAGTTTCTTTCTTGGTGCCAGAGTCTTTGTTAACTTGCTTATTCTACATATTCAAACTTTGAAGTATCTCATCTTGAGACTTCATAATCCTTTCATTTTCTGCTCTATAGCTCTACACTTCCCTATGAAAGCTTCTCATAGTTACCGGATATTGCTTGCCTCTTCTCCCATTTGACTTTGTCTTAGTATTCTCCATGCTAACATGAAAAACTATGATGTATTCCTCATGGCTATAAGATCTCTAAGCATATTCCATAAATCTAGTCCTTATATAAGAACCAAATATGATTTCATGTACCTCTAATTCTACAATAAATGTGCATGTAATAATTATTGTTAGAACATGAATAACATAAAACATTTCATCAATTAGAATACATGTTACTCTTTATCCCAATTTATGAAGGACATAACGCACCAAATAAAAATATGATTCTTTAGATGCATTCCTCTCTGAAACATCTTTCCAATGGTTATACCATGCCTCAATCTAAATTCTGAGCAATTTGGCATACACTCAATAGATTTTGTTTGATATCTTCGACCAATACATCATTTTCTAACATGGCATTTTTCTTCCAAGATTAATTGTGCCTCTACCTATAATTTTAGTTGAATGATTATTGGAAGATAAAACTGATCCATCTATTTCTTTCTTCATAGTTATAAATTTGTTCTTTTCACCTGTCATATGATTTGAACAACCACTATCAACATACCAATCACTTTTTATTTATTGATCTTGTATATTAAGTGAGCATTGATTCTTCTTTATTTTCTGTATCTCTTGTGGCTTTGATAAAAGACTGTTAATGTTCTACTCTGGTTCCCTGGGTGGAATAGTCAATCTACAATTCTTTGCTATGTGTAGAAAATTGTTGCATTTGTAGCATTATAATTCATTGCTCAATTAACCAAAACTATTTTTATTTATGTTGTATGCTTCATAATATTTTCTGGGGTAACTATTATTTAAGTACCTTGCATTGTTGCTTCGGTTCTAGGCATAGGATCTGTAGTTTACAACTTTATAATTTAGAAAAATTAAAATAATGGCCATAAAAGAACCTTTGATACCTGGGAGTAGATGATATTCTTTGAGATACACTCCTTCTAAATTCATCTTCTTGAGTCTTATTTATATCTGGAATGTTCTTCTTTGGGGATTTTCAATCTTCCTTCTTGACAAAATCTATGCCAATCTCTACATAGCTTATTTTTTCTGCTTCATGTTCTATTGTCTTGGGGCTCGATCCTTTGTCATTTTGTACTTGATTGTATCCTATTCCATATCTGTAATTGGATGGTATTGTTAATATTATGGTAGTTGTGGGAGGTATTTACCTCCATGTGTAAACCTAACGAGGATAGAATACTCTAAGAAGGAAGAAGAAACCCTAATGAGTTGGTTAATAACCCTAGAAGACTTGTCGACTCAAGAAGATAAATTATATTAGGTTATTAGCCTCCAAGAGAAGAAGTCGGCTAGAAATAATAATATATACTGAACAAATAGATACCCAGAATGAGAAGTCGGCCCAGGCAGTTAGCTAGAATTAGTATAAATACAGGAGGCCAGTTCTCATTCTAGCAGGCAGTCTCAGAATTGCAGAGCATCACTTGTGCCCATTGCAGTTGCCCAGTTTCTACGCAGGCTTGGAGGAGAGTTGTCGTTGCAGCTATTGTAGGTAGCAGTTACGCTTGGACTATCTCTTGGCTAGGGTTTGGAACATATGATCAGCTCTTGTTGGTGTTCTATCCTTGGGGAAATGTGTGCTACCGTTTGTTTAGATATCTAGCCTAGGGTTTTCTTCTAGAGTGATTCTCTATCAAGGTTAAGGTGCTTGAAGGGTGGCTTCAACCTATGGTTGGGTGGCAATAGTGATATTGTCAATGGTAAAACTAGCACAATCCAGTATATTCTAACAGGTTATGGGCCCACACCTCCTTCATTAAGTCTAAACGCTGGAAGGAAACATAGCCACTAGGATATTCATCTTGTTGAGGAGTTATTTCTAGGGTTACTGGTAGAAGCGGCTTCCAAGACACTGCTGCTAGGGTTACTAGCAGGTGCAGTTGAAGAAACCCTAAACCTCTCGTTGAGGCACCTTAAGTGAATAGATTGACCTAATATCTGGATAGATTAGTGCACCCTAGCCTAGTGCATCTCCTGGTACTCTCAGTAAGCCAAGACATCAAGTTTGAGTTTGTGGTCAAATCTAGGGTTTGACCAAGTCAAAGAAGCCATGACTTATTCTATGAAGTCAAAGAACAAGTTATATGGAGCCTCTAACTTCAGAGCATGGAAGACAACGATTGACCTCATCCTTGCTAAGAATAAAGTGTTGGATATCGTGAAAGGAAAGATCGTGGAACCAATGTTTGAAGAAAGAAAAGAGAAGGAACCACAGAACGTTGCAATTATGGAGAAGTTCAAAGATGGTGACATCAATACCATGAGTATCATAGTGGAATCTGTAAAATACCACTTAATACCGTACATCTCTCATATTGACTCATTGAAGAATATGTACGATGCCCTAACAAACCTCTTCTCAGTCAGAAACATTGGACAAGTCATGAGTATGAAGAATGAGCTTCATGACATGAATATGAATGATGATAACAACATAACATCATACTTTGTGAGAATCTCTCAGTTAAGAGATCAACTACAAGCTATTGAAGAGATCATTTCAGAGAAGGAATTGGTAAACATAGTACTCAATTGTCTTCCCAAGATGTGGGATGCATTTTCCACAAGCATGAACACAAGAAAGGAGTATACAACATTTGAAGAACTTTGGACTTGGTGTGCTCAAGAATAATCAAGGATCAGTGCAAAAGAGAAACCCCAAAAGAAGTATGATGATCAAGCCTTCACAACAAGATTCAAGAACTTCAGGAACAAAAGGATGTTTGGCTCAAGGAGGAAGCCAAATCAAGAGAAAGACATTTCAGAAATACAATGCTTCAACTGACGAAAGTATGGTCACTACAAGAATCATTGTCCCGAGCTAAAGAAAAAGAGACAAGAGGAAAGAGAAACTTTAAACATCCCGGTTATCGAAAAGGAACTACAAAGAAGACTAGCGGGATGAAAGAGACTTCTTCTTCTAAAGGTAACAATACTCTTCTTATTTCTTGTACATATCTCATTTGTATCGTCTACGTACATATCTTGTATATCTATCCCTTGAAGATAATGTATTCAAGAGAAGAACTATACCTATGGAAGAAAAACAAGATAAGGATTGATATCATTAGATAATACATGTGAAAGGATGAAATACAATGAATCAATCATGAAGATACTCAAAAGAAGATAGAAAAGAAGTCGGAGAAATACTTATAACATTTTGTAGAAGAAAACAAGACCCAATGGACTCTATTAGACAGGGAGAGCCAATTATATATTGTAGAAGATAATAAGGATGCACAAGGAAGCATGGACTCTGTCGGATGGAGGGAGCCGATTATATGCACTCATACACATGAAGCAAGGATTAGGAGAGGGATCTCATCCCTATGATCCATTGAAGATGATGAAGTATATATCCCATGATAGTAGCCATGAAAGACAATATGTATCAAGTTCAATTTGTAGAAAGAAGTCTTCTTCAAAGAGAAGTCTTAAAGTATTCATGTTTGTCCATCCATATCCGTGATCTTATGATGAAATAGAAATGGATATTTAGGGAATGGAATCTATAAACTCCATGGACCTAAGAGCTAAGAAAAACATCGAGAAGAACTTTGAAGATTCAAGAAAGAGAATCTAGAACAGCAGGTCATTATATTAAGAATCACAAGATTACAGAATACGATATGAACTCAATAAAGAAATCAAGCAGAGGCTGAAATTCATGATGAGAAAACGATTATTATGAAAAGACTTATGAGCGAAATCGTTGGGAATCTAGAACTAGAGGTTCTCGATGGAGGAGAGTATTATGATGATTACTTGTTCCAATAAGCTGAACATATCTCTACATGAGTCATTATATCATCACAACATCCATGAGTTGGAGTTCTACATCGAGGATGAATGCAAAAGAATGTTCTCGAGGAGAAATTGAGTAAAAATAATATGAAGAGAAACATCAAGACTTTGAAGCATACCAAAAAAGATACTCCTATATGCAGACAAGAAGAAAACAACTTGGTGGAAACCTCAATTTACAGTGGCGTTGTGAAGATTTTTCTATAACAGAGGTATTGTGTCAAGATGATTACTCAGTAGATCAGATCTCATGATGATAGAAAAGAAGTACCACATGGATATATTCCAGTTCTCCAACTATTATACTATATATTGATGAGAGCTACATGAAGCTTTCAAAGAAACAGTGTTCCAGACTGAAGTTCATTTGAAATCAAGCATTACAATATCCGTGATTGAAGTCCGAAGGAGAAGGTGGTTCTCCAATACATATCCCACAGATGAGCTTGAATAATGGTGCATTTTGGTAAAGCTTCTATCAAGATGAAACAACTTCCTTATTGAAAGAAGAGATGACTCCAGGTTGGGAGGGAGCGAAAATATTATTGAAGACATTCAATGAAAAATAGTCCATCTTGGATGGATTCTTTCTGTTTGGAAAGTGGATTGAGGATTTTACGGACAATGATTTCCATTGTGGTTAACATGGGAAATGGTCCATATGCTGATGTATCATGAATAGCGACTTCCATTGTATTGTAGGAAGTGAGTCTAGGGATTATCTCTCTCTGTGAAAGGGTTACTCAAAGGCAGCACACCTCATGGAGACAACAATTTCTCATTATAGTTAACATGGTGGTGCATTTGGAGGTTGATGTAGGACATTTGTTTCCTCTTGTGGTTAGCGGAGGAAATGGTCCGGATAGTCATTCCTTGGGGTTTATACATTCTCAGGTGCACTTTGATTAGTGTGGGAAGAATGTGAGGGTGAGAATGGTCGGAGCTCAACAATCGGAGACGGAGACATTCCTTAGGGTTTATATACATTCTCTCCAGGGTGAAATTTAATTAGTGTAGGAAGAATGGCTAGGGTGGGAATGGTTCAGGTTCAGAAGACAGGGCGATTATTCTTCCTTGCTTGAGAAGAATAGTCAGGATATCTCATTGTTCTACTCTAAGGGAGAATATTCTTTCATATCTCACCAGATGTAGGTGAAATATTAGCCAGAGATGATTAGGTTTATATCATAACATTGTTTCTATGCGGTTGATATGAGATGATTTTTATGAAGACTATATGACAATAGATGTATACTAATGTAGTGGATGTGTTCCACTAATTGTGACTATCGTTAGCGATCAAGTACTTGTGTGTTACTTGGTGTGGTAGTGTACTGCTGGATTGTAGTTATGTACTACTATGGATAGAAATAGTTGTGTGTTATATTTTGTTCGATTTTTCCTTGAAGACTATCGGTAGTATTGGATGGATAATCAAAGGATAGAGATTTCCAAGATGGAAAATGGTTGGAAAATTTACTCTTCTAGATTAGAAGAATGGCTCTTGTATCACTTTCGTGGAGTGAGCATCATGTCGATTACTCAAATAGAGTATGGCTTTGAGAGATATGATGCGACTGGTGACAATGATGATGATGATGATGGTGCTCATGATCTATTATTCTCGATACATTACAATATATTGATGCTGCAGGGTGAATGGTATGTTTTTGTTCTCAAGACCATTACCTATAATACCTCTTAGCTAGGAAGTGTTGATATTATGGTAGTTGTGGGAGATATTTAACTCCACGTGTTAACTTGACAAGGATAGAATACTATGGAAGTAGAAGAAAACCTAATGGGTTGGCTAATAACCTAGAGACTTGTGGGCTCCAAGAGATGATTATATTAGGTTATTAGCCTCCAAGAAAGAAGTCGACCAAAATAATAATATATATTGAACAAATAGATACCAAGAATGAAAAGTTGTGACGGTTAATAGAGTGGTATATAAATATAGGAGGCGGAGTTCTCATTACGTAGAATATCTCAATTGTAGAGAAACAATAACTACGGTTGAGTTTTTAGCGTGGTTTGGGAGAGGATTCAGCCGTTCGCATTACTGCGGAATAGGTTCTTGGACTATCTCTCACTTGTGGGTTTTGGAACATCTGATGGTAGGTTTGGAGGAGAGTTGTCGTTGCAGCTGCTGCAGATAGCAGTTACGCTTGGACTATCTCTTGGCTAGGGTTTGGAACATCTGATCAGCTCTTGTTGGTGTGATGTCCTTGGGGAAAGGTGCAATACCCTTTGTTTGGCTATCTAGCCTAGGGTTTGCTTCTAGAGTGATTCTCTGTCAAGGTTAAGGTTCTCGGAGGGTGGCTTCGGCCTATGGTTGGGTGACAATAGAGATATTTTCAATGGTAAAATGATCACAATACATTACATTCTAACAGGTATTTGACTGATGATAATTTGATTCAATATTTTAGTGCTCTTCTGCTACATATCTTTCTTATGAATATCTTTCCTTAAAGAGACTATTGTTTCTTCCAAGATTCCAATTGTTTTCTCCTTTTCTTCTAACTAACTTCTAAGTACTTCATCAATTATTTTGTCTTCTTCTGTTTGAATTTTTAGACTCATGATCGTCTGCTCAATCTTTTGAGAGTTGGAATTATGAGATCCCTCTTTCATTTTTAACTCTTCCTTAAGTGACTTGTTTTTCTTTCTTTCTTTCCTAAGTTCTTATAATGCACTAATTAGATTTTATCTTAGATTGAATTCAATTGTTGGATCATGTTGGCATTGATTCCAAAGGTTTAATTAATTGATGTCAAAGGATTGATGTCAAGGGATTGATTGATGCCAAAGAATGATTGGTTGATTCATGCCAAAAGATGATTGATTGAATGATGCCAAAGGATTGATGTCAAGGAATTGGTTGATGCCAAAGGATGATTGAATGATGTCAAAGGTCAAAGGTTTGATGTGTGTCTTATCATATTATACTGATGAAGTGTGAATCATAGTCATATGTTGTCATGATGCATAGATGGATATGGATCAATGAGTTGTCATTGATACATGATGCATAGATTTAGATGGATCGACGTGGTTTCATTGGTATATGATGCATTGTTGAATTGATGTAAAGATGATTCATTATTGTCTTATCATGGTTGATAAGGAGTACAAATGGATGGACTCCAAAGTGGTCCCCTTATTGTGAAAGCCCTCACAAGAAGACGCTTTATGGTTGAGTTATCCTAGAAGTATGGTTGGAGAACCCATGCTTATATGTGGAATAATGAGATGAATATCAATGAAGTTGTTGGTGAAACTATCCTAGATGGATAGTGCTTGTCATTTCATTTCTGGTGGTATGTGGAATGTCACATAACTCCTCATGGTTTGAGAGTTATGGCCCTATGAAGATGAAGGACCCTCATATGTAGGCTTGAAGCCCCAAAAGGTCAAAGAAGTCAAAGGTCTTGCAAAAAAGAAATTAGTATTTAAATGGTAAAGAAAAGTGACAAAGTCAAGGAGGAATATTTAAATGGAGAACTTTCTAATTATGGAAAGTGGTTAACCTTAAAATAGGTTAAGTGACCTAGAAATAGGTTAAGTGACCTAGAAATGGGTTAAGTAACCTAGAAGTGGGTTAAGTGACCTAGAAGATGCTTCTAAAGAAGCTACTTGGAGAGTATAAATAAGAGGCAAGGGTCTCTTGTGTAAGGAAATTCTTTTTATATCTTTTGCATATCTCTTGAGCATGTATTGAAGATCTATTCCATGAGAGAGGAGATCTGGAGGATCTCATGGACGCATCAAAGTTTTGGTTGTTGGTTGTGGAGCCTAATTATCTTCTTGATTCAGAGGTCTTTTGTTTTTAGCCGTGTTCATACCCCATGAAGTATTTACACCCCATAAGTATGCACACTCTTCCACGCAGGGGAGTGCAGAGGGGGGTTACCCCCTCTTTAGGGTTCGGGGGAGAAGCCCCTGAAGGAAAAATTTCCTTGTAAATGTGTATTATAATTTCATTGTAAATCTGGACTGTTCATTATAAGGTCGCAGATCTAACAGTAGAAATTATGTTAGGGTTTTTTTCCCTAGAAGGAAACCCTCTGTTATGAGGGAAATGTATTGCGACTATGGATTATGGAGAATATTGTATTATGAGATATGAGATTGTGAGAGAAAGAAGAGGAAGTTACAACGGGTTTGTTGTAGGTTGTATCCCTTCATATGCTAGATAATAATAAAGGAAGGACCTATAAATTTCTCTGGTGGATGTAGCCCACACTGGGTGAACCACATAAATCTGTGTCTCTATTGTATTGTGTATATTCTATGTTTAATTCCCTCTTTTTTTTTTTTTTTATTGCTCCATGGTCCTGTTTTTCTAACATCGGCAAGTCTGAGATCATGACGGAAAAATTATTGGAATTTCAGAAACCCTAGTTTCTGAGGTATACGTGGGTTGTAGTGAGCCAGGGCCCGCACATATGTGGGTTGAATGAGGAAAGGGTGCGTATAGTATATGATGTCATGAAGAATTGTGGTTGAGTTGATGACAAGCTCTCAGAGACTGAAGCAGGTTCCAAATGTGCATTCTGTGGGCTCAGATCTTCCATAGAAATTTGGGTATGGTTACATTGTTGTCTTGATGGACACTCTTTCTTTTTTTGTAGTGAATTATTAAGGAATTCTTGGTATGGTTGTTGTGATGTGGTTTTTGTTGGTTGATGGAGTGAGAAGAACTCTTATGATTTCTATAGTATATTGGTTTCTTATACATGATGAGTAGTGTTCATATTTTATGGTTGAGAAGCATGAGTTAGTTGTTGGAGATCTTGGATGTGTTGTGACTGGTTATGGGTCAAACTGGACAATATAAGACAGAAGCGAATGTGATTGAAGGTTGCAAAGGACCTGAGTTCAGCTTGAAGAGAAAACCCTAAGAGCTCAAAAGTGATATGTAGGTTGTAGTACAGACTGGCCGCGTACATATGCAAGTTGTACTACTGGTAGGGCACGTACATACGCATTTTGCACTATCGACATGTCACGTACCTATAGATAGATTGATATATGTTGAGGATTTTTTCCTCATCTCAGTTGGCGCTAAGGGTGTAAGCTGAGTCTTTCATTATAGAGTTGGTGCTCTTGTAGAGTTGTACTCTATTCAGTTGTTGTTGATAAACTCAAGGATTGTAGTCCGTAATAAAAAGAAAATTGTACATACATCTTGTGTTCCTTGTGGTGATGATTTGTTGATGATATATTGTTGATATATGTTGCTCATGTATGTTCACATTTAATTGTTTATAAATGACAACAATAAGTAATGAGTAAATGGTGATTGCTAACTTATGAGTTTTGTGAAGGGGAAGTTTTGGGAAAAAGATCCCTACTCTATTCACCCCCCCCTTTTAGTGTAGACGGTGTGTCCAACATCACCTTCTTATTCAAAATCATACTCTACTTCCATGAAGAGTAATCTTTCGAAATCACTGTCACTATCATTATCCTCCTCGTCTAAGGAGGAATTGTCCTCCTTTGAGTAGAAACGTTTCTTGAAGAATTGCATTTTGTTTCTTCTCTTGTTTCCCTTTTGATATTTATTTTCCCTTTTATAAGATTCTTCTTCA
>SNQJ01S0260874.1:1222-12243 GCA_010110895.2 Picea sitchensis
TTGATGAGGGATTTTGGTTGTGGTACATGTTGAGTACATGGTTGAGACAAGTAGTTGATGAGTTGGTGCACATACATGAGGTGTATAGTTGATATTTTTGTACATATTGATGAGTCATAGTTGATGAGTAGTTGACACATGATTGGTACATACTTGGTACATGGTTGGATGCAATTGTTTTTGGTACAGGTTGATTACAGGTTGGGGCATGGTTGATGCACTTGTTTTTGGTACATGTTGATTACAGGTTGGTGCATGGTTGATGCACTTGTTTATGGTACAGGTTGATTACAGGTTGGTACATGGTTGATTCACTTGTTTATGGTACAGGTTGATTATAGGTTGGTGCATGGTTGATGCACTTGTTTAAGGTATAGGTTGATTACAGGTTGAGGTATTGGTTGATGCATGGTTGATGCACTTGTTTATAGTACAAGTTGATTACAGGTTGGTGCATGGTTGATGCACTTGTTTATGGTATAGGTTAATTACAGGTTGAGGTACAGGTTGATGCATGGTTGATGCATGGTTCAGATTTATTGATATAGGTTTACAGTGGTATATCTCACAGTGATAGTGTGACAGTGGTTCCATCATTCTACTTCTACTTCAGCGTGGCAGGACGGGGCAAGGATAGGTGGTTGTAGCCACCTTCCAGTTGTAGATGGAGAACATAGGGGGTTGTAGCCTCCTTCTGGTTGTAGCTAGAGAATTGGGGAGTTGGAGCTTCCCTCAGGTTGTAACCTGAGAAACTAGGGGGTTGGAGCCTCCTTCTAGTTGCAGCAGGAAAACAAAGGAAGTTGGTGCTTCCAATGAATGTAATTCTTCAAGACATATAAGAAAAATCATTCCATGGTTTTCTCCCGATTTGGGTTTCCACGTAAAACACTGGTGTACTGTGTATGTGTATGATTGTTCATTTGTTCATTGCTTGTTTACTCTACAGTTATTGGATGATAATGCTTCATTGATATAACACTTGGATTATATGGTTAAAAGGGATTAACTTGCTCTATTACTGATTCACCCCCCCCCTCTCAGTAATCCAACACATGGAATATAGGGCTTGAGAAAGGTCCTCCACTATACTATAGTTTTGGGCTGCTCAAGCATTAGGGTTATGTTTCATTTGATGAAGTACCCATTTTGGGTGGTGAAACGCGAGTTCTATACTTGGTTTATCAAGAGTGAGAGGGCCATTGGGTGGGGTTGGGACAGGAGGATAATTTGATGGAGGATTCCCTTCCTGAGAGTCATAATTATTTGTTCTGGTGGATAATGTCATGGATTTAACCATCAAGATATTAGCGGTCAAGGACTCAAGGTTTCCCCTAGGTGGGTGTGGTTGTGTTTTCACGACCAATTGTTGTTGCTAGGGGGGAAAAGTGTTTGTTAACACTGTAGGTGTAGAAGAGGATGGGCCTTGTTCGAGATATTGATGGATTTCAATGAGATGAGGAAAGTCTTTGGTGAAATGATCCTCCTTACAAATCATGCAGGGATATTTGGCCTTTCATTTAGGTTTACCCTCAACATTGTTTCGTTGTTTCTTGGGGGCCAAATGATCAGAAGAGTTTTTCATTTTCTTATTTTTGTTACCCTTCTTTTTTACTTTGGACCGCTGTGGGTTTTTTGGTGCAGTGGATTTCATCGAATTAACCTTGGAGGTTTGGGTAGGGGGCTTTGTTGGAGTTCTTGTGTGGACGGATGAGCTGGGATTATGAGCTTTATTTATTGGGTTGTGTTGCCGAGTCATATGATCAAATGAATCAATAGAAAAAATTCTAATCATACGATCAACATGGGGTCTGGGTGACAGTTTGGTTGGGTCATTCGATGGTCGAGGAGCATGGGGAAACAAGTCATATAACGTGTTAGATTGAGAATGTACTAAATCTAGATATTGGGCACACAATATGGCTTGTTCCTCTATAATGGTGCCTCCCATGGTGACATCTCGAGCGATAGGTGGCAAAAGAGACTTGGTAAACCAATCAACTAATAGTTGGTCCAAGATTGTGGCTTTAATTAGTCGTTGCCGACGTCACCACTCATGAATGTGATCAGAGATATGTGTGGAGGTAGATTGGTGTAACAATGTTAAAAGATCAGTATCGGTTTCATATCTGATCGGTAATTGGAAGTGTGTCAAAAATGCCATAGAAAGGTAATTAAAGTTGTCAAAGGAGTTCCACAACATTTCTATATACCATTTGGCTGCGACTTCTGTAAGAGTTCACTGGAAAATTTGTAATTGGACGGAGTGATCCATCAAGGAGTTCGAACAACACCATAGATGGAAAGTCATCATGTGATTGTTTGGATATTCTCTAGGATTTCCATCAAAATTTGGAATATCGGAAGGGAGTTTGGCAGGAATGGGGGGCTAGAAAGGGGAATGTCATATGGGATCATTAGTCAATCTTGAAAGATTAGGCAAATCTAAATTTTCCAAAAATGAAAGTTGTTTATTGACCTGTGGAGGTGGATTATGTGGTCCTACTATATATGGGTGTTGTTCTGGAGGTCTTCTTGGGGGTCCTCCACCATAGGGTGGTCCTCCTCCATAAGGTGGTCCCCAGGAAGTCTACCTCCATAGGGTTCCTCCTCCATAAGGCGGTCCTCCACCATACATTGGTCCTCGAGGTGGTCTTCCAGGGAGTCCTCCATCATAGGGTGGGCCTCCAAGTGTCCTCCTGGTTGTGGAGGTTGGTTCCATATGGTATTAGATAATCCTGGGTATGGGTGGCCATACAATAGGATAATGGTAGAGGGAATAGTATGGCCCCATGATGGGTGTTTTCTAGTAGCTGGTGGTTTCACCTCAGTTGATTGGTTCCCCCAGAGAGAATATGGCCCTGAAACTGGGGTTTCCCCCCCAATGGGTGGTTTCCCCCAGCTAGATGAAGGTTTTCTCCCAATAGTAGGAAATACCCATGTTAAAAAGGATCCAGAATTCGAGGGTTTCCCCCCGAAAGGATGTTGGTTGGACATTTGTTCTGGGTACAAGGGTTGTCCCCTAGTGAAAGGCTGGCTCATGGATATTTTTTGGCCAAAACCCATTAGTTGACTTCCTTGGGGAGGTAATCCTCTCGATGAAGTTTTTTTTCCAAAGAGGTTGGGATCGGCTCCTGAGAACGATGGAGTAAAAAAAGGCTACCCCCCAGAGGGGGGTGTAAAAGGTTTTGTTCTTGAAGGTGGTCATACAATGGTGGGGAAAACATATGATACATATGGAATTGTTGATGTTTGGGTTATGGAGACGTTGTGGAGATATTTTGGTGTAGAGTGGATGGGGGAGGATTGGGGGAAATAAGTTTCGAATATATGGGATATACTAGATATGGGGGGGTTAGGGGTGTGTGAAGAAGCATGCGATTGATCAGGTTGCAAGAGTTTGAAATCAAAGTCTATGATTGTATCTACTCTAGCGAGGATATCATGGGGTTATTTAGGGGTTCTCACAGGGTCATATGGACTTGAAACACTTGGTGGTGTGATGTAATCATCTGATAAATGGATATGTTGGGTTTCCATACTCACGATGTCTTCACATGGTACCAGACATAGACGCTGGTAATCGGTACCAAGTTCATGTTCTCTGACAGATTTAACTTGAAGAAGGAGGGGACTGAAAGAGTCAGTCAAGGGTGGATTTGCAGGGAATACAAAACCTTCTCAAAAGTTATCTCCTTTTGGGTGTTCAAGCAACGGGGTAGTGACACTTCCAGCCTCAGAGTGGTTTTCCTCTCAAAGGTGATCTTCAGGTGAGATGGAAGGTAATAGTTCGTAATGTAGTGGAAAAAAACCTAGCAACCTCTGAGACCGACACAAGATTTTATTGACCATGATTGAGATATGGCAATGATAGTCCTTAAGCCACCTAAAGAAAATAAATAGCACATGCTAAAAATCTAGAAATCAATCAAACAAACCAAATATTCTCTCCATGAGCTCACTAGTTGGTGATGAAATCCAAAATCGTGGGAACATGTGAGAAGGGGTGGGGATAAGTGGGTGAACTAGTTACATTGATGTTCTACTTAACAGACTTACACCTTGGTGCAAGCTTCCCAATGATCTATCCATGGGTTTCCCTCCAAGGAGCCCGAGTGAGTTTGACCAACGTTTGATCCAGGTAGAGAAAAAACTCCCCTTCATCGCCACCTTATGTAAGATCCCTAAATATTATGGAGACTAAGGTCACCAACTTGTAGTTAGCCTTCAGGCGAGTACAGTCGACAGTCGGGTATGAAAGTATGGGCAGGATATTAAGTCTGAAATTCCTTAAGAGGACTGAGAACAAGAGGACCGAAAAAGATTCATAGGGCCCCGAATAGATTCAAGATTCACAAAGTTCTAAGACCAAATGGAAACATCTGATTCTCAAGAATAATCCCCAATATATTATTGTTCCACTATGTTTGGTTAAGCCTCGAAGGGGTAATGTCCATTTCCCAGCCGCACACGACCTCGTGTGTAACCACTGTGTGAGAAGGGGGTCTCGGCTATGCTTATACGAAATTTGGATTAAGCACTCTTTAATATTCTGTGGTTTGTTTTCATGGTATTGTACAATTTACTCACTTATCTTAGTCCAAAGACCCTATACCTAGACTATTGTTGGTGTTCTTAGAAAATAAAAAATCTAGTTAATTTTATTAGCGTGTGTTCATTTTTAAGGTTGTTCTTTAGTCAAAAGGTTGCGTGGAAGTGAAACTTATGATGTGAAAAAACTTGACTCCAAAAGGATGCAAAGGGATGAAATTTGAAATTTTTTTCTTTCGATGAATCCTATTTATCGGAGGGATAAGAGTATCTTGATTTTTGCTTTTTATAAAATAAAACACCTTAATGCATACCGATTTCTATATAATCTTTCAACTAAGAAAAAAGGAAAAAAAGTTCAACCAAACTCAAAGAATGATTTATGACATTCCCAACCAAGCATAAATTGTTTCAATGATATTTTAAAGTACTCTAGATGAAATGTTTTTTGTTTCTTTTATTTTTTCAAATTACATGAAAGTGGAAATACAAAATATTCTTCAACCTTTTCTTTCAATTGACCATGTTTGAAAATGAATGCAAAATATGGAAGAAAAACAAAACCAATCATGCAAATTTAAGGCACACTGAAAGATTTTAAGTCTAAACGAAAGTTTGAAAAGTTCTCAAATGATTTGGGAAACGACAAACATTCAACCTAATGAAAGAAAGACTTATATAATAAAATGGTAGAATTTGCAAGAAAAAGTATTCTCATGCAAGTATAAACAACCTTCTGTTGGACTGGAAGGATTAAATTAGGTGATTTTTTTGGTACCTATCAGTCACATAATATGGACACAAAATAAGATAATTGCATAAATTTCAAAACAAAATGATGCAAAATAAAAGAGACACTCTTAACATAGGTCTTGAGTGTTGAAGGAAACCAATCTAAAAGGGTCTGGATAAGTTTTCTGAAGGATAACTTCTTCAAAAAGAAAAAATAGGGGTTCGGTCGCTTCTTGTAGAGGGAGAGGGTGCGACTAGGTCGCGACCCAGAAACATACATAGTGCAACTGAAAAGTGTGGTCGCCCCTGGTAGGCTTGGGAACAGAGATGGTCGTTGTTGCAAAGGTGGGAAACCATGACCGGGGAGGATTTGGTCGCTCTGTGTGGACGAACAACTCAGAGAACAAAGAAAGAGTTAGATATGGGGTGAGATCTATTAGATCCAAGATAATGGTTTCTTCAACTGAACTCGGGAAAGGGCATAACAAAGTCTGGCAACTAGATCAGGACATTTTAATGGGTAACACTCTTAGAAATAAAGCATGCAAATAAGGAAGAAAATAACATGAGAGGCAATCTCCCCAATATGGTTGTCAGTCTGTTGTAGAGATTTTGTACCCTGCAAAAGTTAAGCTCCCTTATGATCTTCCTATACCTAATACAGGAACAAATATATGAGAAAAGGATGCTTCTAAGCTTGATAATATGTCATTAGCTACAAATATATCAATCCTCTATCAATAAACACACAAAATTACATGAACAATCATTTAGAGGGAAACACCCAACATATCTTATATTAATCAAATAAGCAATACTACAACTTACATGTGTAAACTGAAGATATATCTTTCTTCCAAGCTCCTTTCCCACACCTTGCCACCAAAACACTAGAGTAACTTTTCTAGTTATTTCTCCCCCTTTCCCATGGAAATGGATTGGTTCTTATAGGGATTTAGAAATAAGGCCATATGGTTAATGGGATAATATCTTCAGGATTGTACTAGAAGCCTTATTGAGACTAAACCCAGAGAAATCAGAGAAATGTCTCATCCATTGCAACCAAATCCAAAAAAGGGAGCTTATAGGCTCAATTGAAATCTAGGTACACAGACAGAGAGACTCGGTCATGACTTGGAAGTCTAGAAAGGGCGACCAACCCCTTCGGTCACGGACTTGAGAAATGACAAGGGTGACCGAAGGGAGATTAAGCTAGAAACTCAATGGGAAGATGATGAAAGATTAGTGAATTGGGTAGGTGACCTCTAGGAGATGATGTCTCAGTGGTTAGGGGGTTAATAATTCTATAACACCTGGTACCCGTTTCATGCATTCCTTATACTATTGGAAATTTATTTACAAGATCTACAACTTCACAATTACATGATTTGAGAGATTCCTCACTAATTGTTCAGTATTAATATCTACCACATTTTCAATGGCCCTAGAGAACACAATACCTCAACCAAGAGAAAAGGAACCAGGAACCGAACTCAGGGAAGCATACACAAATTTTCACTTAATTAATTTTCCAAATATATAGGTTCAAATGTGTGGTTTTAATAGTTTATTTTGAAGTTATTATGTGGTCACTCATTGCTTAGATAAAGTAATATATATGTTTTATTTATGGTTACCTTAGTTTCTTCCATACACATGCATCATAGTTTAGTTTCATTTCATTGCTTAGCTTAGAAATCATAATTGGTGGATTGGTCCATAACTAGTAAACCCCAAACCAGAAATGGATTTTGGGATAGAATCAAGATGGTTTTCCTATTCCAAACAGTGAGAGGTATAATTGGGACTTCTTATCACGGGTAACCCCTGATATTAACAAAGGAAATTTTTCCCGCATCAACATATTTGGCATTAGAAGGAGGGATGGATGACAAGCCTTCCCATGTGGAGTCATTTCCTTTAATTGTTTTAACTAGACCATTGCTCCTCTCTGTATCTCTATATGATATGATCCTTTGATTCTTCCAAGACTCACCAAGGCATCTCAGTTTAGATAATTAATCTCTTGTTAAACTCAAAATTCAATGGTGAAGGGAATGTTTCTACATTCATGCATCTCAATCAATTTAACATCACACTACACAATCTTAAGATTGCTTGGGACAATGAAATTTTTCGATTTCTTATCCTCACATTTGAAGGGAGGATTAAATCCTGGTTTAGGACATTACCAGGGAAATCGATTCATAGATGGAAAAAATTCATGAAAGTCCTTATCGTTGCTCATGTAGATCATGTTTATGATGAACTCTTCAATGAACTTGAAGAAATATGTAGGCTCATAAATGAATATGTGGAGGATTTATTTAAAAAAAGCATGCATATTTATTGTAGATTTCCTAAAAGTGACAAACCCTTAGACTAATAAATCCTTGATTGGTTTTCATATCTTGTCTTTTTTCTTGAAGGGTATGATCTAAATAATCTAATTATCTCTCATTCAAAATATTCGTATTTGCACAACGAATATTTGATCACCTCTTATCCCAAAGGAAAATTTTCAAAACTATAGACCATTCAATCCTATCCTCGGATATTTGGTACTTTGAAATCTAATTTTGAAGAACCATCTAAGGAAACTATTTCAATAGACAATTTCGAATCTATATTGAATGAGGAATTAATTCACCAAGCTACTGTATATTTGAATGATAATTTAGCATTGGGAAAATTAATGACTATATCCTTCACAGATCATGATCTAGCAATGAATGATGGGGGGTACGTGATGTTGAATCTACAATATATCACAACTATGGGGGCTTCTTAACCAGTAATATTAAACCCCTTAGACCCATAGTGTGAACAATCTGGTGTCTCCCCTTTAGAGAATCATGAGTATACTTCAGTCTGCAACAAACCTCTCACTGAGGAAATCCTATCATTTTCATAATTTGAAGATATTCATTCTCTTTATACAAATTTGTTTTATGATAATTAACCTCATGAGAACCCACATGTTTATCATGTAGTGCAGTCTTTATGTTACTCTTTCAATGATAATATACCAAATGACAAACAAGAACAAGATGATTTCCCAACTTTGATTGATCAAATACTCATCCTAAATTACATTCCATCCAGGATGCACCATGTCGAAATTCCTTTGCGATTTAAATTTTTGGAACACACAAAATCACAATTTGATCACGATAACCCTATTTTCGATGACCATTTTTTTGTTCAAGAATTGAATGTGAACACTAATGTATCATTCATTGATCCTTTGCAATCTGATTTTTTTTATCTCAATAGATAGATGTTAATGATAGAGGATATAAGGTATGTAGAACACAACGAGTTTTCATATCCCCATGAAGAAATCATATCGAATGAAAAACCCATCACCACACAAGGCATGAGAAACATTGAGTTGATCCAGGAAACACTCTCACCTAAATTTTCTCTAGAATCACATGTCAATCTCCAGGGGTAGATGCATCACTCATCCTTGTTTTCTATCTCAATACTCCAACGCTCCTCACATGATTTTGATGATATCATAGGAGAAGTCTTGAAGTCATTTTCACTCAATGTTTCCCTCAAACAATTAGATATCATTTCTCCTCTCAGCATGTGGGTTATGTAAAATGTGGGCCTAGGGAGACTTGCTTGGATAATGAGGGACTTTGGTTTTGATCAATGGTTATGTCAAGTTCTCATTATCTTTATTTGACCTCTGGAATAAATGATACCACCTATACCACGACTCTCCCACAAGGCACATGGACTGTAAATTTCATTTATGGGTCTCATTAAGTATGTCACTCATTCTTGGTTTCATTCCAAGAATCATATAGTGGTCATTATAATTTTGTGATGGTATTCATCACATCCATAGTCATTTCCTAACCGAAAGGGAACTTTTACTCAATAGACAAACATCCAAGCTAGGTCGACTCTGCCTCTCTACTGACATATTGGCAACATGAACTGGTAAGATTTAAGATTTGATTTCATGTGTCCCAACATGTATGGTTCCTCACTTATTCCAAGTATTATCTTTTGGTTTAGTGTCCCATGCCATTCCAAATACAAACTTTAATTTTGGTTTATGTTGTGAGATTTTTGTGAACATGTTTTTCTCTGAAGGAAATTATCTTAGCTAACATTGCTTTTAGTCAAATGCTCTAACTGGTTAAACATTTAAGTTTGATAATTGATAATGAAAGAATCTACATCAATGGTCATTAGTTTTATTGATTCTATTTATTTTTCAACTATATGCAGATCTCAATCGTGGAAGTTTGTGCTCCCCTGAAGAGAAGGATAGGGATCAAGGAAGAAAAATGGATTCAGAAAATTTAATACGATCATGAGACATATCACCTAGGAACTTTATTTGTGAACTTTTTTTTGGATTCTGCCTTTAAATTCTCTGCACATGATTATTTTGAGTCTTTTTTCAGAGTTTTGGGATAAAAAAACCTCACTTCGTGAACAATTTGTCCATGTAGGTATGCATACCTAGTTGATATTATATTATTGATTTTGATCTATAATGGGATAAGCATGTTACATTGTAGAATGAGTTTCAGAACTTGGAGAGATTTAGAGTATGAAAACATATTTCTTAAACCTTGAGATATCATAAGGCCAGAGAAAAACAATCTGATGGATAACAAATGGAATCTCTCGCTAGCCCTTAATCCATGAAGCACAAGGTTGCAAATATGAGATGTCAATTTTTAGAAAATAATGATGAGAGATGGAATTCTCAGCCAACGCTAGCACCAAAGACCATCTAAATGAAATAATACACGTATAATATTTCACATGGATCAATATTTTCAAGAGGCTTCAAACTACTTGCTATGTTAGGATGCATAAACATTTTAAATATGTTGGAAACACTTACATTCATGATCTCTTTTTCAGTATACTCTCTTGATGATGAATTATATTTAATCATCAGTTTCATTTTTCAATTGTACTAGGTTCTGGGATGAGCTTGTCATGTATTTATAAATATGATTGCTCTCTTTCATTCCTCATCATCATTCCCCCCTGAAGGCTATTCATTCTCTAAATTATATTTGTCTTAATTTTTTTTATTATATTTCATGACATGTAGATTTATCACCTCTGTCTGTCTCATACAAGCGATACCTTCGCATTGGAAACATGCCTGAATCAACTTGCATCTCTTTCCTAGTTCATGCCTGAATCGTAATTTTTTTTTATAATATTGTGACAACAATCAAACCATGGATTAAAAAAGTGGTTAATAAACAATCATTCGAACATGTTTTTTGGTGAGCATATCATATATAATGAGGAACCATCCACAGACTAAGCATCTTCTAGTGTGAAAGGTGAAGTGTCAAAGTATAGAAGGTTGAAAATTAAAAGGGATAACCTTATTTAGCCAGGTGCATCAAATATACAAAGTAAGTATTAATAGCTGGAAGTCATCCCCTATTAGGATAAAAGAGGGACACTTCTTTCCCCATCCACTAGATGCTAATCATACACTAAATAAACCAGGAAGGACTAGGAAACAAACCTTGATCAAACTAGGGGACATGCATATATCTCTGTTGGGGCTATGGAATCTCATTGGGAATGGATCAAGGTCTGTGATTTAATGGTGACTCTATCAAGGATATAGACACTCGCGGGAAATAGAGAAACACCTGAGAGATATATATACTCACTTGGTGAAAATATTTTTGTATATCCCAAACTTATATCATCCCCATGTTGGAGATACCAACCTA
>SNQJ01S0260875.1:0-12008 GCA_010110895.2 Picea sitchensis
ATCCCACTTTCCTTATTTTAGGGAGTTCTCCATTAACTTTATTATTTAAATAATTTCTTTTGCAAACACTTTGACTACTTTAACATTTTGGGGATTCTATATGACTCATGAGGGTTGTTATTGGATTAATCAGTAAATGTGGACATAAACAGATCTCCCTAGATCCACCCATAACTAGAACAAAACAGAACAAAATATGATGTTTTCCCTAAGCTCTAACTATTGATTTTACTAGTTAACAAGAGATAGACAACATATTGTTTAAATATTGTTTCCTCTTGCCATTGTTATCTTAGTTTTGTTCCAATGCTCCAATGAAATTTAGCATGCAAGGGAACACAAGCCAACCAAAGTGAAAGCAATATAATACACTAACAAGAACCTATATATGTGATCAAGGAATCATACAATAAAACAAGACTAGTTTTATGGGAAAAAAACATATCACTGTATCATATTAAAATGAAAGTGGAGATTACAACCAAAGCCTTGATGTCGCAAGGTACACTTTCGATGGCCCTTTTCTCCAACACACACACTTGATCCAAAGCCTTTGAGTGAAGAAGATCCACCATGTAGCTTGTATAACTAAAGCAAAGCTCCCAAGAAGAAGTAGAAAATTTCCATGCAAATCTTAGCATATTCAACCTTAGCCTTTTCCATGAGAGATACCTCTTTATATAGGGTGAAAGAGAGATGGTTGAGGATATTAGAATGATCCCACCAAATCATAGAAGCGAGTAATATCCAAACTATTCAGAGGCCACCTCATCTTCTAGAATATCCACTTCTAGAACTTTCGTGAAGTTTGAATTTTCCTTAGATTTTGACATCGTCACACCCTAGGTATAGTGTAGCCTGTAGAGACGCCACAGTCCAGCTCTAGAGCAAGATGCGACGATCAGGGATTGTCGCACCCCTTTCATTTTGCAGGGTGTGACGACCTTCCTTAATAGGGTTTTTGAGAAGAGAAAGACAATCACTTTACTCTTAGAGAACGACTCTTTCTGGGAACATGAACACATGTTGTCAATGGATCATTGGGGTGACCAAAATAATTTGTAACAGGATGCCCCCCAAAGTATGAAGCTGGAACTCGTGACAGCTGAAATACTTTGTAGAATGTGTGTGTCGAACAAGGAGTGTACTGATCGAGAACCTGCAAATACTCAAGCATTAGCATAATAATATACCATTGTCTGAGGTAGGCATTCCCATACTCAGATTACTAGATGTCAAGTGAGTCATGGCCACTAAATATACATTGTGGATCCATGTTATTATGAATCGGCATAGCCACCAGGATTACACTATCGATCTATGCTTTAAAATGACTCAAATACGGACATAGCCACAAGACATACAAAGTGGATCTATGTTTCAATACAAATCATAAATACTCCATTGCAACCTGGATCAGAATGATGAGATCCAAGGTCTTCATTTCCATCGTCTCTAAGTACGAATCTAACCATGTGATTACAGGTGTTGAAGTCAAACATGGTAGAAACCACTTGATTACCGGTCAATGATGAGAATCGTTAACAAGTGCGAGAGAAATCACCATTGATGTCAATGACTCCCAAGGTACCCTAGTACAATCCAACGAATGTGAGTAAATGAGTTGAAGTTGAACACTCGGGGAAATATCCCAATGAGAGGTCAATGATGTGAACCCACTGTTGGAAGCGAAGAGACTTTCCATTGAGGCATGCAAGCTCTAAGATACTAAATGATTTCTAAGTCTTGTTCCTGGATAATGAGTTGAAGTCGAGAGGAAAAGACTCATCACAGGAGGGCCTTAATGTATCCCCCATCAGTGACACAAAATAAGTAACAGATTTGAAGTAGATCAGAGTGTAAAGTGATTTGAAACCGACTCAGGGAAGGCCGACATGGTAGAAAATTTATAACTTTAGATGGCCGACTCAATAGAAGGCTTATTTAGGTTGGACTTCTCTTGAACATATGAACGACATGACAATGGTCTTGGCAGCATTGAATCAAGGAGGAACCAACATATGAATTTGTGGATGGTAAAACGATATACAAATGGATTTCCAACCCGGATGCAATGACGAAGGGGGGTGTCATGTTCAAGAGAGACTATTACTGCCACTAACACAAATACAGAGACACATTCCTTTCCCAATTCCCCCCCACCATTTCTTCCGAGTACTTCTTTATTTTTTGCAAGCTTGAGGAGGATAACATATTCTTGTTGATGTAATCTCATCCTTTGGATGAGTCCCTCAGAGTATGTTTAACGAACCCTAAGAAGGAGTGGTTCGATCCTGTATGGGTATTTCAATGTTTGTTTAATGAGTCCAAAGAGAGAAAAATCAGGGGTTTTTCATGTTTAGAGAGTCTAAAAAACACTTAAAGAGAACTTCATCAGGTCCTTTTTCTTAAATTAATCCGACGAGACCGAAAAAGTGATAACCTACTGCTCGTCAGATGTTTTTTTCAAATACTTTTACGAGCGTGAAAAGAACAAGGTCGCTCGACAATCTTTTCATTTTTATGGAGCGTGAAAAGAGATTAAAGGATACTCCATAGGCTTCATTTTTCGTGTCACCATTACGAGCTTGAAAAAATGACAAAAGACTACTCAATTACATTCTCATGCTTTTACAAGCATGAGAAAGAATTAAGACTTGCTCGAAGTTTTTCTTGAAAAACCCTAAAAGGATCTGTACATGTGACAAATGTATAAAAACAAACCAAAAAGTGGATCATTGTTCCAACGTTTCATTCCTAGACTTTTTATCTGCAAAAATCAAACACTTGTAAAGTCGTTAGGACTTTTAGGGTTTAGATGAAGCATAAAAATAATATAAAATACAAATGAAAAAAGGAAAAATTCAATAAAAATGGGTAAAAACCATATTTCACTATTTCATTTGCAACTTCATCCAAACATTGCTCCAAACCCCCTTTTTACCTCGATTTCAAACTGCGGATTATGGATGCTCGACTGATCATTCGACGAATCGTCTCCACGGAAAAGGTAATATTCATTTCCATCATCTTTCCATGGATTAAAATTTGATTTTCAATGGTTAAAAATAGATTTTTGAGTTGATTTTTTGGAGGTACATATGTGCAAAGGTTGTCGTAGGTGCCCTATATTGGGGCCTGCAATGATATAGGATCTCCATAAGCCGCCCTATAGCTATCATGTGACAACGCTGCACTGTGAAAATGCATAGGCCTGCGACGTCCGCAGCCC
This sequence comes from Picea sitchensis, assembly GCA_010110895.2. NCBI lineage: Eukaryota > Viridiplantae > Streptophyta > Pinopsida > Pinales > Pinaceae > Picea > Picea sitchensis. The sequence goes on from SNQJ01S0260875.1 coordinate 3,233, forward strand.
AAAAGTTTTTAAAGATAAATTTTCCAAGAAAAATTCTCCAGGGAAGGAAATTATGGTGCTAATCTCTCTTTATGTTTCCATGGTAGGTTTTCTATGGTCAAAATGTTGGAATGGCACAAGAGAGAGCACGAGGAGGAAGACTAATTTACCGAGAATGACTCGAGAATGATGATGGCCCTCCGATAGTGTGGGTTGTTGAAATTCTTCAAAATCCAAGGTATGAGGGCCCAACTGATATTACTTGAATACCTAGTTCACATGTGGGATGTGAACAAGCATGCGTTTCATGTGGGTGCTCACACTCTTACGATAGATATCAAGGATATCTACTTATTAATCAGATTATCTTATTGTGGATCCTGAGTAACACTTATAGGTAGCAGGGGTGGTGGTGAGACTATGAACCACTATATGAGTGAACATTGTGTGCCAAGTACCCAAAAGCATAGTGGTAAAGTTGTTATTAGAGATGTCTGAGACTTGCCTCTATAGACCATCCTATATATCATCACATGCATGGCAGGGAGTGCAGTGCCCCATATGTCTCTTCAGATCTATTTTTAGTATGTGTTGGAGTGTATGGAGCCACGAGTCTTCAAGTGGTGTGAAGGGGTTCTTAAAAGTATGAAAAAACAAGTGACCAAGTGCAAGAGTGGTGGGTTGAAACCGTTTGGATACAGTTCTATTTTGGTATCCTTCTTCCTAGAGAGGGTCCCAATTTTGTGCTTACAGGTAGAGTGGGGTATACCTGCCCCACAGGATCCGAGAATGAAGAGCTGAGTCAACCTCATGGCACGACATGCAGTTGGTCCCATCATTAGGTATAATGATGTTTTCTTCGATTGGTTGAGAACTCAAATGCTCATGGTCGAAAATTATGCATATTTCGGGCTAGACTTCCGTGGAGATTTGAACCTAGCTCTTCCAGAGGGTTCCCAATGGGTGGACATAGGTAAAAATAAAATTTTGTTTATATGATGTTTTTGTGATTTTTAATGATATAAAATGTTTTTTATGTCGTTTATCCGATGACCAATCAAATGCTCTTTGATGATGCAAATGTGGGACCTTATCATCCTCCAGGTTCATCCCCTATCCAGAGGCAAGGGGAGAGAGGTGATGTAGTAGGAATAGCTTCTACTGACTTCGAGACCCTAGAACAAAATCTGGAAGGACTTACGATGAACATCTCAGATGCCTCTATAGATGATATTCTGAGGCATTACCAACACCACACAGTGGGCATGTCTGCTTCCATCGGTCAACTGCTCCGTAGAGTAGCACGGGAAATTGCATGTTATAGCGAGCAACATCCTTGATGCTCTATTGTATATGAAGCCATGTGCTTCACATTTTTTATATTTTGGTCTTCGGACAAAAACACTTTTTTGTAAACTTTTATCGTTATATATATATGAGGCTCCTACCGACTTACTTGTTTTATGTACAAAAATGTGATTGGATTTTATAAATGTCTCAAATGTATGTCTAACACATAATTAGCCAATGCATTTGCTAATGAATTTAGACATCTAGGAATGTGTTGATATTCAATGTAATCAAAATGACATTCCAAGAGGCGAATTCGTAAATACACCCTTAACAAAGTAGGACTTTGGATAGAATACACATTACTCAATTGTAAGACTACTAACTGTGAGTCCAGTCATACAATAAGATGGTGGATTCCAAGTGAAACAACATTGGTCAATAATTTGATGACTACACTGTATTCCGCAATATTCTTGTTTGCACGACCAAGGCATACACCATGTACATTGATCAATTCATCTGTGGGTGCATAGATTGCCCAAGCAGTAGATGCTAAGTTTTGAGTACTACGAATAGCACCATCAGCAAAACCAATGTAGGGTAGTGAAGACACTGACATCTGGAAACCAAGCACAATGCAAGGTAAGCAGTCGAAAGGTGGAACCAAACAACGAAAAATCACACAAGAGTATGATACACTAAAATACACAACACTCATGCAAAAATGACATAAGCATAGTACTTCTTCAAGTAAATCCCATTTCTGGGTTCACTCAAAGGAACTCCATCATAATCTACTATCTTGTAAGCTCCCTTCTCCAACACTTATTTGACAATATAAGGACCCTTTCACATAGGCTCGAATTTACCAGCCCATAGCAAATCACGATCTTGCTCGTAGAGAAGAACTAGATCATCTTCAAAAAAAAAACGTGGCTTGGCATGCTTTTCATATTGGGCTTTGAAACTTTTCTTCTGAGTTTCAAAAACTAAGGCAATATCATGACGGTTTCATCTAATTGCATCAAATACAACAGACGTTCCTCTTCAACAAAGGTGTTAGGGAGAAGTTAGACGACTAGTTTCAAAGATGGTATCTCACATTCAATCGACAAAACTGCTTCGATACCATATACTAATTGGAAAGGTTTGAATCTCATGGTAGACTTAATGGATGTCTGATAAGCCCATAATGTTGATAACAACATCGTGTGCCAATTTGACTTATGAATCCCTATCATCCATCGAAGCATAGTAGTGAGAACTTTGTTAATTGCTTCAACCTGGTCGTTGGCCCATGGATAATAGGGGGTTATTTTTCATGGCGAAGACCCAACTTTTCAGTAAGTTCAAACATCATAAAATTTTGAAAATGACTACCGTGATCAGTAACGATGGCTTGAGGGACACCAAATCTAGTAATGATATGATTGAATATGAATAACGTTGCAGTTTTCCCGATATTATCAAATGTAGGCATCGCCTTGCCCCATTTAGTGAAATAATCCACAACTAAGATAATGTATCCATACCCCTCGACCGAGTGAGGGTTACATGTAGTGAAGTCAATGCCCCATTTAGTGAATGTACCAACGAAAACCACGGGGTGAAGAGGAGTAGGGTGTGATCAGATCTTATTTTTATAAGTTTGACAAGCGTGGCATTTCTGGATGGTAGTAATGCAATCCTTAAACAATGAAGGCCAAAAATAACCAGCTCGTAAGATATTTTGGGCAGTGGCATACCCATACATATGACCACCACATGCTCTAGAGTGACAATCATTCAAAGCTTTCTCAGCTTCATCATAGGTAAGACATCGTCGAAATATGGAATCAATACCATGGCAGTAGAGAGTATCACCAAGGATGATGTATTGACGGGATTGATATCGTATACGACGACGATCTCTATTAGAAATATCAGGCCAGAAAGTTTGAGTCTGGAGATATATGATGATATCTCTATACCATACGTCATCAGAACTAATCAGAAAGAGGGATCTGTCAGGTAAGGAATCCTCTGCCACATGTTCTGTCTCGGTAGAGGGAAGGTCATATATCAATTCGGCAAAAACCAAAGACTTCTTTGACTTGGCACGTTCAAACTCCAAGTCAAACTCCTGGAGAATCACTATCCATTTGAGGTACTTTCCCCCCAACAATTGTAGAGTAAGGATATGTTGCATGGGGTTGCAATCGAAAATAACTGTGGTCCTCCGTAATAAGATGTAGTGACGAAAATGTTGAACAACTTGAACAATTGCCAAGGCCAGTTTCTCCACATGTATATATTTGGTTTCGGTAGTCATGAGACTCCAACTCAAATAGTATATCACATGATCATCGTGTGAATCATCTTCTTGGACTAAAACCATAGCAATGGTAGAGTCTGAAGCAACTAAGTACAAGAAATAATCTAGGCTATAGTCAGGGGGAAAAAGTAGTGGTGTATGGGTTAAGGCAAGTTTTAAAGCCTCAAAAGATTTGTTTGTAGTATCGTCCCATACAAACTCGTAACCTTTCTTGAGGAGCCAAGTGAATCCTTTCGTTAATTCAGCGTAATTGGGAATGACTCAACGTAAAATTTTTGCCTTCCCTTGCAAACTTTGGAGTTGGCATAGCGTGGAAGGAGGATGTAGATTAATAATAGCCTCAACCTTCAAAGGGTCTACCTGAATCCCATGTATAGACACAATGAAACCAAGAAGTCGATCAGATTCCACACAAAAAACACATTTGTGTGCATTCAAACGTATGCGATAATAACGACAGTGTACGAAAATGGCCCTTAAATGTGTCGAGTGATCTTGATGACGCATGGAATGCGCCAGTAGATCGTCGAGATAGGGTTTCACAATGTGCTTAATATCATGAAAAGCGTAAGACATAGCACACTGAAAGGTCGCACCAGCATTTTTGAGACCAAAGGGTAGTTTCCGGTAGGTGAAGGTTCCCTAAGGGAAAATAAAATCATTCTTATGTTGATCCGCTGGTAAAATATTAATTTGATTTTAGCCGGAGAAACCGTCCATCAAGGAGAAGATTTCACTCCTGGCACAGTCATCAATGATCTGGTCAACGAAAGGGGTTGTATAATTGTCCTTAGGACAAGCTTTATTTATATCCATATAATCTACACAAACGTGGATCGTTCCTTGTTTCTTATTTACCAAAACAAGATTGGATACCCAATCGGTCAAAACCACAGGATAGACAAAGCCAGCTTTAAGAAGTTTTTCAACTTCAAGATTGATAGCAACAACTTTACGTGGATGGACTGGGCGAACTCTCTGCCGAATGGGTTTAGCGTCCGGATACATCTTAATCTCATGCACAATGATATCAGGATCAATACTTTTCATTTCTTCATAACTCCAAGAAAAAACGTCACGAAATTCGTGAAAAAGGGATTTATAGGTGCAGACCTCATCAGTAGAACATGAGGCACCGAAATGAACATTTTCCACGACTCCAAGTTTAATTGATATGTCAATAGGAATGGTAGGTGAAATGTTACTCAAGTTCCCTTCATACAAAACATTGTGTGTTGACTCAGGAACTGAAGAAATAAAAACAACGGTCGACGGAGTCGAAATCCGTTGGTAACTCTTTATAGTATCGTGTTCTAGGAAGTATATAGAATGATGATGCTCATCGTCCCATGGAGTATCTTCCATAGACATGAATGACATGATCGTCTCGTCACTAGGAAAGATCATGTGAAATGGATCTGGAGATGTATCATAGAGAGAAGGAGGAGTTGTTGATTGAATAACTTGATAAGATGATTCCACTGGACTTAAAGGCATCATGTTGTCGTAACGGAGAAAATCAGCAGAGTTAGGTACTATCCATGGGTCATATGACTCGGGGTTTCCTGAACTGCGGTTGAGATCATGTTAATTGAAGCGCCAAAAGGAAGAGGTATATTGGGTGGTGGGATTGGAAATGTACCCATCAAGGTTGAATCTTTCAAAAGACCCACGTCGACATTCTCATAACTAGGAGGTGTCTTTGAGATAAAAGGGATGTTTCTTATATGGGAATCAAAATTAAAGAAGGCCAGTTGGTCGACAGTAACGATCTTTCCTTGGTGCGGGAAACGTAACACATGGAAAAGGGTAGACACAACTGCGTGCATCGAGTCGATACTGCTACGACCAAGTATAAGATTATAATCAAGAGGTGCATCGAAGACCTCAACCTCTACATTGACCGATTTACCTTCTCACGTAATAGACAACAAAGGAAGAACATCGTAAGGTTTAAAACATGTACCATTGAAGGCCTTAAGAGTATTGTGCGAATCAGTAAGGGAAGGAGAGCCAATATCTTTCCAACAGGTAAGGGACATAATGCAAGTCGAGGCTCCTTCATCAATAACGGTTCTATAGATATTCTTGTTTTCTACAACAACTTGGATCTGAAATACTAGTTGAGGAGTAATCCTTGGAATATGCTCTTCCAAGTCAAAGATTATAAAATTGGTATCGGTTGGATCAATTCCACCAATAGCCTTTAACAACACCTTTTGTTGAGTAGGACAACGTTGAAGGACTTCGAGAGCCGACATCGCAGAGGGTGCATGCGCAAGGTCTTCCAAAATACTATAGTTTTGGGCAACACGTGCATGAGGATTAAACGAGGACTTTCGAACAACGCCCTTGGGAGGAGGAAGAAGAACTGTATCGAGACCCGGTCGTTCGAGATGAAGAGGACTGTTTGGAGGTGAATTTGGGGGAGGAAGTTGAACCAATGAAGGTGGTATATCATCAACTTTCTCCTTCGACGAAGAATAATCTTTGGCTTGAGTTGTGACTGCAACTTTGTTCTTCTTGGAGTCACCAATACACATAAGGACATAAGATGAGGTAGAAGTAGAGGGTTGGTCATGAATGACCAATTGGGCCTACTGCTAAGAAGGAAACAGTTGTGACAAGATGATAGGTGTAGATGGTTTTCCAGTCCCTTGGAGGAACTTAGTAACCTCGGCGCGTCATGGACAATCTTTCGTATAATGGTTGTCACCGCAAATAAGACAAGGGTAATGAGGTTTATGTTTATATTTCTCATCAGAGGGTTGTGTTTTAGACTTCTCAGATGGTTGATTGTTATTTTTTTCCTCCTTATTCTTACCCTCCCCTTTCTTTTTATTTTGATTTTTACCGGTAGGCGTGGATTGTACCGAGTTAACTTCAGAAGTTTTACCGGTAGAAGGAGTAGTAGTAGGAGTATTTTGTAAATTAGAAGTGGTATACTTGGGATTGGTATGACTGGCGTGCACAGAGTGAGCCTCAAAATGAAAGGATCCAATCGCACCATCAGTAGCATGAGAAGTTGCAAGAGGTGTTGGGGTAGGATTCGTGGAAGGATGAGGAGCGTCAGGGATCAAGTCGTAAAGTGTTCTCGTTTGCGAATAAACGAGATCTAGGCACTGAGCATGACTAAACTCCTGCTATTCAGTGATGACACCACCCATGGAAACATCATGAGCGATAGGCCCAATGAGTGATTTGGTAAACCACTCAACCAATATTTGATCAGGAAGAGTAACTTTGATTAAGCGTCTTCTCCTTCTCCACTCATGGATGTGATCAGAAATATGAGTAGAAGAAGACTGTTTAAAAGAACTCAAAATTTTAATTCCTGTCTCGTATCGAATTGGAAATTGGTAATGTGTTAAAAAGACCATGGCTAGGGTATTGAATTCATTAAAGAATCATCGTGGTAACTCGATGTACCATTTTGTTACCGAGCCCGTGAGAGTTCGTTGGAAAAGCCGCAATCTTATGGAGTCATCCATCAACGAGTTGGACGAACACCAAAGATGGAAATTCATGACATGGTTATTTGGGTCTTCTCCTGCTTGACCGTCAAACTTAGGAATGTCAAACAGTAACTTGGATGGTATGATAGGCCAATAAGGATAATGTACAATAGGATCATTCAAAATCTTAGATAAATCCGATAAATCCAAAGTGGCCAGAAAAGGCATCTATCTATTTACTTGAGGAAACTGGTAGTTTTGAGGAGGAAGTCTCGTAGGTATACCAGTAGGACCATAAGCATTCTGTACATAACTAGACAGTCCTGACAGATTCGGTTGTGGAGGATTTTCATGAAGATTGGGTATGTTCCCTTGGAAAGGAACATTGGATTGAAAATCCCCCCCCCCAAGGTAGGATTCAGAGAGCTTGGATACTGTTGACTGAAATTAGGAGGTACAAAAGAATTAACTTGAGGAAGTTTCCCCCTAGCCGATTGTTGATTCCCTTGGAAAGGAATATTCCAAATTTGAGATTGAGGTATACTTTGTCCATAAATTGGGTTGTGGCCTCCAACTTGAGGTTGCCCCCCAAGTCGTGGTTGTCCCCCAATCTTAGCTCTCCCCCCAACTTGAGGTTGACCTCCAACAGGAATCTAAAAACCAGAAGTGACAGAATGACCAATGCCTCCAACTGGATTGGGTCCACTAGGGCCAGGACAATTATATCCTCCTAAAAAAGGTGGAGGAGGAACGTAAGGCCCCCCGAAGAGAACCTGGGAAGGTGTAGGAACAAACTGACTAGCAACATTATACCCAAGAGGCACAAAAAGTCTAGACCCTTCGAATGGATTCTAGGTAGGAATAGAAATGGAAGGATTCAAAGCGTTATACCCAGGGGGAAGTGATGGATTTGGTCTAAGTGGAAGTGGTGTTTTGATAGGAGCTTGAGTGATAAACACATTTCTGGTAGAAATTGTGGTAGCATGTGGGACCATAATAGAATGGGCCATCTAGAGAGGAAGAATCGAGTGAGAACCAACCAACAATTGGTCTGAAACCATGGTGACAGTAGTGGTTTTGCTAGTAAAGTGATCTAAAGGTACCGTATATTTAACAGACGTCTCAGGCACTTGTGGTGCCATAGGTTGATTAGAACTCATTCCTAGTTTACCAAAAAGATCTTGTACTGTAGAAGGGGTAGAGCTAGGATTACAATTTCCAGTCGTGTGAGATGAGGTTCTAAATGATTCACTTTGCAAAAGTGGATCATCTACTCCAGATATTGCATTAGGTCTAGTAGGTACTTTCGTATTCTCAACAACAATAATTTCTCCTGACGAGTTCATCCGGAGTAAATATGGATCTCATCTAATACTCAATAACGGATTCGGGGGAAGTCTAAATGCCTCTAAAGAATCTGAAACAATTCTGAATTTCTCTAAAGAGTGTGAAATTCCAACTTCAGAAGCTACTTCTTTATTGACTACTCCCTTAGGAGAGCCTTCCAGTGAAATAGGTGTTGGACACACCTACCACACTTAGAAGGGGGGTGGTGAATGAGTGTGGGGATCTTTTTCCCAAAACTTCCCTCTTACATAAAACTCATTAGTTAGCATTTTACATTTACTCATTACTCATTGTTGTCATTAATAATCAGTTAGATGTGAATACATATCAACAACATATATCAGCAATATATCATCAACAAATCATCTCCACAAGGAACACAAGATGT
>SNQJ01S0260876.1:7884-20127 GCA_010110895.2 Picea sitchensis
CTATGCACCCATGCAGTCTACTTATACCAACCCCTAGAAAGTGATACCCAAGTAAAGGTTGTTCCAATTCAAGGAGGATGTTTATGCCACTTGTCAAGTTATTTATATGCATAAATCCTTGACATTAAATCTATCAATATGGGAGCGTAAACTCCGAGATGCAAGCACAAGAATGCAAGATCATAGCCTATGCTAACCAATCAAAGAAATGTTGTCAAATCAAACTACACCACAAAGTTGTATCACTAGACGAGGGTTACTCAAATGTTGTCATGCCACAAACCACAATCTTTCCCAAAGGTTCTTGTGATCACTTATAAAGAAGATAAATCCTTTAATCTTCAGTGGATAATCAACTTATATGGTCAACTCAAATATAAAATAAACCTTGCAAATGAGACTGAGAATTGGAAATACAAATCTTGAAAACTACAAAAAATATAGAGGCATCTGCCAATCATTCACCATGAATGTCAATTACACTTAATCAGCTTTGAGTACAATCTTTCACTGGATAAGCCCAAATTTTCTTGTACTTCTAAATGAATGTAATTATAGAAATTATCTTTGGTTATGAGCAATTGCATCTATATATTTAGCTAAATCAAAATAATGATAAACAAAAGGCACTTAACAAATCTGGAAATGGAAATCAGATCTACTAGCTAACTAAAAATAAATAAACGCAACGCATGCTAAATAATGGGGGGGATTCCAAACCTAACACACATTGTGAGAAATCTTACAAACTAAGTGAGCTCTCAATCATAGGAATAGAACATCAGCATTTGATTATTATGGAATGAAATTTGGAGATTACAAGTACTCAAGCATGGATTATATTCCCTCTTACAATAATGTTATCTTCCCCCTTCTTTGGTATATGGTTGTGTATATATACAAAGAAGACCAATGATATGGATCAAAACTAATTCCCTAAAATCAGGACTGCCAAAATATAAATAGATACAAGATATTGTTTATATTTTTTTTGGTGGATCTTGGTTGTAGAGATAGCTCAATATCTTATTACAAATCATTTTTCATAACATGAAAGAGATAAGAATAGCTTGATTCGGTCTCCTTGCTATTTGGGCACATCCATTTGGCTGGAACATTGGAGAATACGGTCGCAACAGTAAATATGGGCAAACCCAGTTTGGAGAAATGGTTGTATCTCCTAAACCATGCACTTTCTAAGAAAATTGTCCCACTCTAATTAGGATGTTTTGCACAAAACCCATGTTTTAGATTTTCTATATTCGTCTTCATCATCTCATAAATCATGTGGGAAGATCATTGTTGTTGATTTGGCATGTATTTGACTAAGAAAATTTGACCATGGGTTCGAGGTCACCATGTTGGACCTAGGTGCAATCTAATGAACACCACACCATGTCGAGGGTCCTAGTGACAAAACCCAAGTTCCGGAATTTTCCCTAAATATGTGTAGATATGCCAATCATGGAGGTCGGGTACCGAAAGTGAACTAAGAACATTTGTCATCAACAATATTAGTCGAAACCCTTTCTAATTTACTAAAAAAAAGGAAATTGTAAAGATTAACAACATCAAGCTTGTTAGGCAAATCAACTTCATAAGTATGGGTAGATATGATAATAGGCATAGTAATCGGGTGCAAGGATAAGGTAAAATGATCAATAAAGAGACTAATTGATGATGTAAAAGGTATCAAAATAGCGAACCAACACCACTCCATGGCACATGCCATCTCTCTTGAACCTTTCACCCACTACCATAACTTTTCCCAAATTTAAAGAAGACTTGTTGAATTTTTAAAGAGATAGTGTTATAACTATAAATAAGCATTTGAGTGCTTTATTGAATGCTCATAACAATATGGAGCCAACAATAATGATTTTTGTATGTGCCTATTTGTTAATTCCTAAGAATTTATGGCCTTAGTTGACTTCTTTTATTTTCCTCCTAAGATCTTATCAACTTAGGTTGAACTTGCTTACTTGTTCAAATCGACATTTGGGCAAGTCCAAACTCTCATTGATGTGGTAAATAATTAAGACAACCTAGCTTATAAATCAGGGGAGACTATTAAATCTCTCAATGTGTGCTTTACCAAGTCATGCAATCTCATTCCAAAAGTGATTAGATATACTAACCAAGTAGAAATGATGCACAATTACAATAATTTACCTCTCATGTACTATAACCAATCAGAATAAAAGAGCATAGATAACATAGGATCTTCTGTTCAAACCTATTTAGATTTCAAAGAAAAATCCTTGCAAACAAGTATGCCTCTAGAAGATCCATAGAAGAACTATGGCATGTATCCAGTCTTATAGTTAATCCAAGACATGAACAATTGCATAATTTCCTTAAAAATAAGGATAGTCATTGATTCAACCCCAAGATCATCTTCACATCCTCCCCTAAACCCCCTTTTCAATATTTCCATCCAAATCACTCATTTTCCCACTTGTGGTGTAATTTCTATGAGAATCATGATATGGATACATGCAAACTTTTTATGCTTTCCAAAGAGCACTTACATAGCTAGAATCCAATATACATTATAGAAACCCTTGATTGGGTTTATGAAGATGATGAATTATTTGTTGTTGCAACCATTAATCATGCCTTTCAAGCCTAACAGAAAGTCTAATTTTCTTCAAAATAACAAAGAAAATGTTGTTGTTTATAGTAAAAGTGCAACCAAATATTTTAGGGCTAGAAATTCTCCTACTTCTACACAAAAACAATAAACTAATAATGTTTCTCAACCCTATAAAGCTTCATTTACAACATCTAACTTCCCCCCCTACAATATTGTAAATGATCTAGTGACTATTTGGGATAACATGGGCATGTTTGATGCATTTAGGTCTCTCAAACAACAACAAAATATTGATAAGTCCTTGGAGGTCATCCCACAACCCAAGAAATGGTTCCCTCCCAGGTTTTTCCAAACAAATGTTGTATCCCTTTAAGAGGGGGGGGAACTTGAGGAAAATATTTATGTGTCAATGAAAATATTTGATAATATAGCTCAATGTTACCTTTTATATGGAGGTTTGGGCCCTAATGTCATGTCCAAATTTATCATGTAACAACTTCAATTGACTTGTATTAGTGAAGCTCCTAGATGCATGGTTTATTTTAATAATAAGCAACAATCCACCGTCAAGGAATTCAAGGACGTAACTTTGTTCATGTGTGCCTATCCCAAGATTTAGATTTCTTACAATATTCAAGTAATGGGAAAGGGTGTACGAAACTATTCTATCATTCTAGGGCGTGATTGGAAAACCTTAGCCAATTTCTATTTGAGCCTTGATGGTACTCATCTGATCATCCCCAGAAACTAGGAAAACATTATTGTTCAATGGGAAAAAAGAATAACCCCTACATTAAATATCGCATGCAACCTAATTCTAATCATGTTGAGATGAATTTTGGCATGTACTCTATATTTTTTTTTCACAAAAGTTGGAGGATTTTTATTCATTAAAAAGGGCATGGTCGAAACCGCTTAGTACAAAATATAGCACCAGATAACAATACAAAATTTCAGTTCATTCAAAGCATCTGACAAAAATAATCATATTCTTACTCTATGATTTCTCCATATTCTAAGACTACTGCATATCTGAACAGAGTAAGATCGGTAATATATATCGTTAATACAAACTACAAAGAAAAACATAATTTAAGCATTAGATTCTAGATCCTGACATATCTCTTTATCTCTCATGTCTTCAGCTTCAGTTGGCACCACTAGAGCGTTTAAATATGGAATATGAGACACCTCCAAAGTAGTCTATCTTTCATTGTCCCCACTAGTGGGTATATTCCTTTGTTACTCTTCCCTCTGAGCAAGTTGTAGATGAAGAAATTCAACTTGGCTTCTAAGAAAGATGACCTTGTCCTAGAGCTACCCCACCATGACCCTATGTTTTACCAGAGTGTCTAGTGCAAAAGATACTGATGAATTAATAGCATTGACCATAATTACCAGGCGCTAGCATTCCAAAAATTCATTGTCCTCCATTTCCTCCTCATGGTTCACATCAGTCTCTCTATTTTCCATGGCAAGCCTATTTCCCAAAGTATCCAACACTTGAGTTCTAGAACGACAAAAGAGTGAAGGTAAAACAACCAATCCTGTGCAACTAATAGGATTAACACCAAAAAAACCACTCCCTCATAGAACCAACCAAGATACACTGGAGAAATAGCAAACCAGACTAGAAACGAACTTGTCTAACATGAAACTGAGAAGCAATGCATGTGTATCTTCATCGTTGAATTTAATAATAGAACCACCAAGCTGAATTAAAACCATACATGCACTTCATACCTTTGAATCCTTGATCAAATAATCTCCCACAACATGGCCATGCAAACACACAAGATTACTGATGACATTTCCCAAATTAGGCATCCTAATATGTACTTCCATCTCATTTCCATGCTCATCCATAATGGAAACTTTCTCATCCCGTGAATTATCCTTAAATATGCAAATGAGATTGTACTGAACTCATACCATATTATTTGATCTCCTCTTTCACTCATGAGTCGAATTACGCTTCCCACTTGCAAAACCGATTGCATGTCTTGCCCTTGGATATGTGATGTGACAATGAATTAGAGCCTACATGAACCCTCCATGCAATAGCATATGAGAGCCAAAGAACTCCAAGCGGTACATACATGCCCCACCTAAATTCCAAACCCTCTTTATTAAGGAGGGGTGACAAAACACACTACCCCACAAACCCCCAAGGAACCAGGGGCTAGACCAATGGCTCTATAGAACAATTCATGAGATTCTTTATTATTTTCTCGTAGGATGTGGAATAATTTAATAGAGAGATTTTACAAAGAGATCTAAATATGCCCAATAAATACCTTCAATCCAGCATCCTTGGGAGTGGATCTAGTAACAAAATATTTGATAGTGTTTTTGGAATCACCCACAATGTTCATATGAGAAATTTACATTTTATTTGCCAATTTCACCCCTTGAAAGACTGTGTAAGCTTATGCCTTGTTATTCGAAGTTATACCAAGATTCCAATAAAAATCTAATTCTTGATTTCCTCTAGGGCCATAGAGCACCCCTCCCGCACCTGCCTCCCCTGGATTTCCTTTAGAAGCCACATCAAAGCATAGAGTATAACATGATTGGGAAGAAAGCCAAGAATGAAATTCCATTGGAGAAGAACAAAGCTGACAAAATCATATTTGTTACTAATTGTAACATGTATGTTAAGTTTGTACATCTATAGTTCCTCCTCTAGATCCAGTTTCTGAGGGGGCTCCACTCTGATTGTCTTGGAGTTTAGATATTCTTCCGTTTTTCCCAATGAGTGTGTTGTTATAGAGGAAGGATTGGAATATTTATTTTTGGAAATGACTCTATTTATGGAAATCCATAGTTGCCAACACACATATCTAGGAGATTCCTTCCATGCTCTTTGGAGCACGGTCTTACAATGAAAATTTATCGGGTAGTATGGCCCCCACTTTCCCATTAATGTTTTAATATTTTTACTCCATGATACCTTGTGGAACAATTCCAAGTACACTAATTTCCATACCTATTTGGAGAATTCACATTCCATGAATAAATAATGAGACATTTCCATATTTTATAGACAGAGGGTAAATCGAAAGGGCCCCTGAAAACCTCTTTTACTCAAATTCTCCCTAATGAGGAACTTACCTTGAGATAGAATCCACCAAAATATATTTATTTTCGGAAGCCCGTCATTATTCCAAATATTCTTCCACATAGTTGATTTTGTAGGAAGAGTAGTTTGTTGAAGAAGAGTTATATATCCTTCCTTTACCGAATATCATACTTCACCCCAACTTCTATTGTCTCTTTCCTATTGATGGACCGGGGCTGCCCCTTTAAGATTTAGAAAAAAGGACTGAGCCAGATTACTGAGGTGGGGAGGGATAGGACCCAAATCCTAATCCATCCAATCTCCATTGGAGTTCCATCTTGAAATATCAAAGAGAGTGAGCTTGTGTTGATTTGACAACCAACGCATGAGTGGGATGAAAGAGGGATCTTGACTTAGAGGGGAGGAGTCGAGATAGCCATCATTCCAAATGTTGATATTCTTTCCATTTCCAAGAATCCAAGTGAGTGATTTTTGAAAGTGGAGGAGGGAGGCCCAAAGCAACTTCCAAATAGGATATCCTGACTGCCTCCCTGGGGGCTCATCAAGACATATTCTTATTTCCCCTAAAAATTATGTTTTGAGTAAATCCCATTTCCACCATTCATTTTCCACTGTCACCATTCTCCATAATAGTTTTTATCCTAGGGAAATGTTCACCATTTCGGGGGACCTTACCAAGCTCCAATTTTCCAAGTGAAATCCCTTTGTATTATATTTTTCTCCTTGCCACAAAAATTTATGAGCTACCTAAGAAAAATCTTTTTTTAATGCCAATGGAAGCCAAAAGAGCAGAGAATTGGAAAATAGGAAGAGAGGACAAAACATATTTGACAAACACCAGTCTTTTGGTCGGGTTTAGCCAGAAATCACCCCATATTTCTAACTTCTCTTTTATTTTATGTAGAATAACTTGCCAAGTGATTTCAAATGGATTGGCATTCCTAGATATTTAAAAGATTTCCAATCAACTTAGAATGGAAATTGGAAGATCTGAGCAATACCCATTGGATTATGAGCATTGATATTCCAGGAATATAACTAAATTTTATTCTTATTGATTATCCCTCCTAAGATATGAGTGAACTGGTCCAATAAAGTTTGAAAGTACGGGCTGTAATGTTTTAGGCCCCTCCCATCAATAGCGTTGTGTCATCAAATTGGGAGTGGTTAATTCTTTTAACCCCTCTGGCAATTCAAATTCTTGGGATTTATCCTAATCTATGCTCTGATTATAGTCTTCTATTTAGATCTTATGACAAAAGGACATATAGAAGAGGGGAAAGAGGCCATCCTTTCATAAGCCCCCAAAAATCTTTGAAAAGGGGGGTTGGCCTACCATTGATCAAAGGAGCAATCTAGGGATTGTTGATACAAGAACTAATCCAGAAGATAAAAGTTTGATTGAAGACAAATTTTTCCAATATTGGATTGAGAAAGTTTTGTTTGACTCTATCAAATGAATTGGCCATATCAATTTTAATGATCATACCTTTTTCCCCTTAGGTGTAGCTCGAGTGAATGGCCTCCTGCACCAGAATGATATTATATCATATTTATCTTTTCTCCACAAACCCCCTTCATTTGAAAGAATAAGATTGCATAAAAATGGTTTCAACTTGTTTGTTATTATCTTTGCCATAATTTTATAAGAGACATTACATACGGAGATGGGATGAAATATATCAAAGGAAGAGGCATTTTTTTTTCTTAATCTTTTGGAATTAGAGCCAAGAAAGATGAATTTGTGACCCCTCCCTTGTGTGATTATTTTTGCACATATTGAATCATCTGTATTAAATCATATTTAATGATGGACTAACATCCTTTATAAAAGTGAATAGTAAATCCATTCAGCCAGGGTTTTTATCAGGGTTAAACTTATTTATGGTTGTAAATGTTTCCTCTTCTATGACTGGATTATTCAACTACAAGATATCTTCTTTAGAAAATTTCAAGGGAATGTGAGAGAGAAATTGCTTACATGGCTCCTTGTCCAACTCTCCCTCTTCTGTGTAAATATTTCCACAATGCAATGAGGTTTCCTATTTAATATCCTCAAAGGAAGATAACACTTCTCCTAGTTGTGTTTTGATTTTTTCAACCCTATTGCACCATTGCCTAGATTTATCCTACTTATGGAATAAGGACATGTTTTTTATCGATAGCTTGAAGCCAAAGAGATCTGGACTTAAATCTCCACATGGACTCCTCATCTTTCAAAGACTTAACATGATTATGATACACAACTTTTTCTTTCTTCAATAGATCTGGAAGCACTTCATTACTCTCCATCTTTTCTTGTATTTCCTCAAGTTTCCTCTGATTCTAAAGTACTAAATTCAGATAATGAACTAATTCCTTGACTTAGTTTTTAATTGTTCCTTTGATTAATATAATCTTTTGTTGCCAAATGTGGACAGGGGATCTAGATATCCAGTGGCACTAGGAGCGGGAAACTAAAGGGAAGAAATCAGGATTCTCCATCCATGGGGGGTTAAAAAGGAAGGGGATGGGCCCCAAATTCTCCTCTTTCAAAAAATAAAGTGAGATAGGGAAATGATCAGATATTTCCCAAGGGATAATAAGAAAAGAGATTGATTCAGGGAGAGACAAAAAGGAATTGGGGATAAGAAATCAATCAAGCCTAGATGCAATATGCCATGAACCAACTCTTTTGTTATTCCATGTGAATCTACCCTTTCTCAGGTAAACATTAATTAGATCTGAAGTAGATATTAGATCCTCTGAATTTTCCCTTGATGGATCCATAACAATAGAACCCCGTCTTTTTTCCCTCGGATGCATGGTAGTGTTAAAATATCTCTCTATAATACAATTTTGGGTGAATCTGGATTCCCCAATTCCCAATAGATAATCCCAACATTCTGACTTTTCCCAGTAGTTATTGGGCATGTACATATTAAAAATATGAAAAAACATACATGTGGATAGATGTACCAGCATCACCATAATTCAATGCACTGCTTCAAAGTTGTTTTCCAACTGATAAATTTATGGGTTCCAGAGAATGCATATTCCCCATGAAGCCCCTCTTGCACTAATTGCTACTCCCTTGATTTTCCTCCAAATTTGTTGCATTTCTTGAAGGGCCTCATGTTCCCTCAATTTTGTCTCCTGGATCAAAAGGATTTGAGGTTTTTCTATTCTTATTAACTTTCCCATTGCCTCATTCGTATCCTTACTACCCAATCTTCTACAATTCTGGGAGACTAATTTCATTATTTACTTGAAGATTAGGTCTAAGGAATAGATTAGGACACCCCTTTTGTTGGTTGAACATGGTATTCCCACTTTTCCCCTCCTTTTTAAATACTCCTTCCAAGGTGGTTTAGATGCCTCACTCCTTATCATAGTATGCTTCATTCTCCCTTCTGTTGTGATTATATTGCCTACCTACTTTTTGTGTCATTGTACTTTGTGAGGCTTTTATCTCAGATTTAGCGCTTGATTCCTCCTAAATTCCTTCCTCTAATATAATCAGGATACCAGAAATAGGTTGAGAAAGGATTTTTCTAGGGGTGGGATCCCCATTATTATGGGTTGCGACCTCTTTGGGTTTTAAAGGCATATCAGGTTCCTCCACTACTATCTTATTACAATCTTCATTTTCAATTCCCTCTTCTCGTGATTCTACAGTATTTGCCTCCATATTTTCTAAAACTGCATACTTATTTCTACTGCTCTCTACCTTACAATCCCCCCACCCAAATATTTGGGATTATGCAGAGGGGGTGAAGGAGGGTTCCCCTCTTGAATTGGTTCTTGTTGTTGGGCCACTTCATTTCCAGTTGCTTTCTTCCTTTTTGGTTTTTTCCATTGCTCTTGTTCCTTTTCCTTGGGCTAATCCACTTTGATATTTGGAAAATTCTTTGCGAAATTCCCATATTTGTGGCAAGTTGTACATCTGAACGAGATTTGCTTATAGTCCACCTTTTGGATATACGACCAATTTTCAAGGGCTAATTGAATATTCTCAGGTAAACATTTTTCTAGATCCACCTCTAAATAGAGACGAGCACACGCTTGGATACCTTCTCATGATTTGGATCGATCAATGAATCTTCCGAGCATATTTCCTATGCTTCTTAGGGTTTCATCATTCCAGCAATGTAGGGGGATAAAAGGGAGACGAACCCATACAGGAACTACTGAGGGAATATCATTCTCAAGACTAAAATAAAGCATCCATTTATTCAAATACATACAACCAGTACCCATAAAATAAGGCCCACTCCTAGAGATAAGATCCTAATCTTCCTTATTTTCAAACAAAAAAACATAAAACTCCTTACCACGGAAGGCTGGGGACATCTTCCCTTGGATTTTGTTTCTTCCAGCTTAGATCCATCCATTGAGCCATAGTGAATGGAGATGGCCATAACCCAGTGAACTTCCTGATTATCCCATTTTCAGCAATTCTCAATTCGAAAGGGAGGGATTTCAAGGGATGCACTAGAACCTTCGGAATATCATCTAGTTTCTTGACCAATCGGGATGGTGGCATCTTTACCATATAGGAATAAGATGCAATTAGAGATTGAAATGCTATTATATCCAGTGGTGATGGGGACAACCGGGGGGGGGTCCTCCCTCCGAACCAGAAACCATTCTTTGGAGATGTGAAAAACATAGCAATGAAAATCTCGAAGAAACCCTAGCCGCAGAGCGTTATAAAATCATATACAAACCGACATGTACTCTATATTAACTAAAGAAGATAACATAAATAGTGCAGATCCCACACCTAATTTTGATGATCAAGCTTCACACATGCACTTTGAGGGTACTTCTTCAAGTGAATTTTGTGGTGTAGACATTGTACTATACTCACCCTTAGGAAAATTACACCATTTTTCTTATCAATTGAACTTCCCATGTACAGATAATGTAGTTGAGTTTGAAGATTTAATTTAGGTGTAGAGAAAAATACCAAATTAGAATGTAGACATTTGACTGTTTTTTAAAATTATGAGCTAACTGTCAATTTAGTTAAACATTCCTATTTTCCTTTGAAAAGGCTACTCAAACTCTGCACTCAATTCGTATGGCACTTCATTGAGAACTTCTTGTTCTTTAATTTTATCCACATTTGTAGAAATCTGGATGATGTTTCCAATATGCTTACTTCTTACACTACAAGAGATTATAAGAATATGTTGAAAGATAAATTAGATTTCTTTTTTGTTTAATTGTATAGACCTCATGTCCTTGACAATGAGGAGTCTTGGCAAGTCTTCCAAGATGATGAAGAAATCTACTTATTTCTTTTGAATGAATAATAGGAAGATGGAAATATCATCCATATAGAAGATAATAAGTATCCTAATGAATTCACTCATCTGGAAAATAAGTTTTCCCCTAGTGATGTTGGTAGGAAGGATAACTCCACTCAAAATAATTATAAGCGTAAGTTAGGAGAAAATGTACTTGTAAAACAAGATCAAAGGAAGAACCAAAAATCTTGTACATACGTGATAACTACTCTGAAAAGGAGAAGAATAATTTTATGGCTCTCTTTCTCAAATTCAAATATGTTTTTCCTCGGTCATGTGTTGACTTGCATGGTTTTAATCCAAGAAATATTATGCGTGCCATACCTATAAAAGAGAATTCCATACATGTTATATAGAGACAAAATTTTGTCAATCTAACCCTGGAAGCTACCATTCACAAGGGGGTAAATAAAATGCTTGATGCCCATATAATTTTTCCTACCTAATATTTTGAGTGTGCGGCCAACTTGGTACCCATCTATAAAAGGAATGGGTATATTAGACTTTTTGTTGATTTTTGATCCCTAAACTAGGATAGTTTAAAATACAACATTTATCTCCCCAACATGGAACTAATCCTACAACAAGTTGTTGGTTCTTAGATGATGTCCTTGTTGGATGGATTTTCTAGTTACAACTAGATTAAGGTCAACTACAAGGACCATTTCAAAACTACTTTCACTACTAGGTGGGGAACTTCTGCTTATCACCACATGCCTTTTAGTTTAATTAATATAGGTACAACATTTGAGAGAAATGCACATAACAATTTATGACTTAATAAGTGCTATAGTGAAGTTCTACCTTGATGAGTTCAATTTTCAGTCCAAAACTCAAGGTGGTCATTTCAACCATGTTTGGTAGTTGATTTTGGTGTTATAGAAGCCAATCCATTCTCGTAGGGTTTGCTATTTTCAATGGGGGAACATCTAATTGGGCCTTTTGTCGAGTGAACCTATGAAGTTGACAAGAGACAATTACCCATGCCAAGATGTGGCTAGAAGTTGAGCTATATTCCATCTAGATATTCTAAATGAGAGAGAGAGAGAGAACCCATGAGGTTTTCCTTGGAAAAAAATAATATGAATTGACAACAAACTCCAAAACATACTTGTTACTCACATGCTTTACCCATAAAACAATGAAACAACTCCAAAAATTTTCCAATTCCTACAAATATTTTGATTTCGCTTTGTTCCAAATTTGTGATTATCTCACTATCCAACTTGCTCATAATTATTTCCTCCTTAGTAATCATTCATGCACCAAAA
>SNQJ01S0260877.1:0-10832 GCA_010110895.2 Picea sitchensis
CAGGATGGGGCAAGGACAGGTGGTTGTAGCCGGAGATCATTGGGGGTTGTAGCCTCCTTCTAGTTGTAGCTAGAGAATTGGGGAGTTGGAGCTTCTCTTAGGTTGTAGCCTAATAAACTAGGGGGTTGGAGCCTCCTTCCAGTTGCAGCTAGAAAACAAAAGAAGTTGGTGCTTCCAATGAATGTAATTCTTCAAGATATATAAGAAAAAACATTCCGTGGTTTTCTCCTGATTTGGGTTTCCACGTAAAACACTGGTGTACTTTGTATGTGTGTGATTGTTTATTTCTTACTACTCATTATTGGATAATAATTCTACATTGATATAACATTTGAAGAAAAAGGATTATAATTACGCTATTACTGATTCACCCCCCCTCTCTGTAATCCAACAGTGTTATTATTACTTTGGGTAGACAATTGTATAGGATATCAGAGGTAGCGCCGACTACCGCTATTTATTTAATCTCTGCTAAGAAATGCAATAAGGTCATTTCAAAGAACGATAAGTTCATCTTCTTTGTGATTTTTTTTCACAGTAAGAATAATATCACCACCACATCCGTGGCCTCTACACATAGCCTCTCTTTGCAGTAAAAGCAAGTGGAGGAGATCGTGGAATAATACAGAGATCTTCTCCTCACCCACTGAGGTACCGATGCACTTCCAAGTCAAGCATCCAATTGATTTGATCCCTAGTGCACCTCTACATAATTGTTAGCCTCATAATCCTATAGTTCTATAGTCTAAATATTTTCTAGTATAAATGTTTTTAGAAATTAATTTATTCTAGTTTGTTAGGATAAGGTCACCTAGCTTCTATGTAAAGGACACCTACATACTCATGTGATTATGTGATTGGTTGTTCTCCTATTTTTTAGTTTAGATTTAAGCTATATAAACTAGCTACTTCTTCAAGTGAGGTTAAAGAGTAGATTATGAATTTTAGATTGTAATCACTTTTTCCTTATTAATAAAATTACATGTCTGAGGACACTTTGTCAACATGGTATCGGATCCATGGTGAAATGGTGATTGAAGAATTGGTGATGGATTGAGGAAGCAAGGAAGTCTCCACAAAATCATCCAAGATCTCTTCAAATTTAAGGACAACAATGCTAAGGTATTTATGTTATTAATTCAATAAGGAAAAGGTTATTTTGATTACAACACAGGTTCTTTTTGAAAATTTTCAGCAGAAGTTAAATCATCATTTTCAGCAGAAGTTTTTTTGTATCAGATCTATTATTTCTTTGTTTTCGTTCGAGATTATTTTCTAAAAAGATCTACTTTGTTTAACAAGTAGATCAACTGTAATTCATGAAGAGGGCTCATTTTTATTGCAACAAATTGCTTGAGATCTGTGTAAATATGGAAATTTAATTTTAAAGAGAGCTATAGATATTGATAAATCTAAATCTGTATTCTTCAGATCTATGTAAATTGTTGCAGATATGTGAAATCAAGCAATCTAGTTTTCTGATTTTTTTAAAATCTAGCTCTAGCCAAATTTTTTTTTTACAAGTTCTGCATCACTTTTATACCGCAACGATTTCACTCATCTCATCAATCTAAATTCAATTTGAATCTGGAAAAGGCAATTGATTCACATTGCATGTCCGTAGCTGGGTTTCATTGCCTCCTAGCAAATTCCACAACTTCCTTTCAACGACTTCCTGTGTGTAGCCGGTCTCGATTAGGTAAAAGGTGGATTTGTTAGATGATATCATATGTCGTTCATTCAGATTATGGCTGTGGTTGTCCTCTGTTGTAATCAAGCTAGTGCTCTCTAAGCGCAGAATAATTTGATCTCGATCCTGAGTTTATCGGATTGGGTGTAGGAGGGCGGATTCGATCAGTGATCCTGTGAGATAGAGAAACGATTCCCTTCTTTCAGCAAGAAGAAAAGACTACAATTTTGTTGCACTATCTCTGCAATACACTATGATCTCGTGGTACCTCGATGACATTTTATTAGTAGATAGAGTCAAACCAATTGAAGATGCCAATTTTATTTTCGTTATAAAACAAAACCGATCTGGGTAGAGGACGCATCAATGCATCAAATAATTTCATCTAGGCAGAGGACGCATCAAAGAAACTTGTTTTAGGCAGAGGACTCATCAAAGAATTTCGTTTGGGCAAAGAACGCATCAAAGAATTACATTTTGGGCAGAGGACGCATCAATGCATCAAAGAATTCCGTCTGGGCAGAGGACGCATCAAAGAGTTACGTTTTGAGTAGAGGACGCATTAAAGAATTTCGTCTGGGCAGAGGACGCATCAAAGAATTATGATCCGAGTAGAGGACAAATCTGAGAAACTTGTTTTAGGCTGAAGGACACTTTGTCTAAATTGAATGTGAAAGACATTAAAAATTCAGATGCAATTTCATTTATTTTTTTTGATCTGTTGATCTGTTTTTTCTGTGAACTAGATTTTCTGCCTCTTGATCTGTTGATCATTGCACCCAAAGCAAGAATAATACATTCATAGAAACAATCTATTGAAGGCACACACCAGAGAATCCATATTTGGAGAGATTGACTTCCCTGAAGAAATGAAATAACCTACTTTTCTCTTCCGACTGAGAATTTGTTTAGGGCATGGTAAAGATATCAACCTTTCATTTAAGAAAATACAACCTTTCATTTGTTTAAAGTAAAATGATAAGTGAAGATATCATTTTTTATTTTTTTTGCAAAGTCATGTTGTGTTTTTTAGAACACCTTTTTCTATGAGAAGCCTTTCATTTGTTTAAAGTGGACTATAAGTCTTGTAAAAAAGGACAAATTTCAAATTTTTTTATTGTAATCTTGAAGCTCAGAAGTTGAGAAGAGTCTAGTAAAATACTCTCTCAAACTTCTTTTTCAAAGAGACTTTTAAATGGTCAAGTCCAAGCCCTTAAAAGTACTCTTTTTTGCGTGGACTGTGTACTCTTTATTTTTGGTGCCTTGTGTCTCTCTTTTAGTCTTTTGACGATTATTCAACATGGTGGTGTGATCACTAACCTGTGTTTCTTGCAATAAGACAATCTATCATCATGTCTAAATTAATCAACTTATTCACCGAATCAGATAAGTTTGATTGACCCAAGAATTACAAAACTTGGAGTCGGCACATGCATAACACTTTGATCTATAATGAATTATGGCGTGATATCTATGATGGTAATACTACTCCAACTAATCCCACCAACGCTACTTCTTTAGCCAAATGGAATTTGAAATATGAAAAAGAACTTGCTTTTCTACGTTCTTCTGTAATTGAACAAATGTTTGTTCATATTGAGAATTCCAAAGATGCATGGTCTTCTTGGAATCTATTAAAGAAGTTGTTTGATACTCCTGTTGCATCTCAAAGAGTTGATCTACAAATGAAATTTCTTAAACAAATATTAGCAGACAATGGTGATGTATTAGAATACATTTCAAGGATTAAGAACATTCATCTGGAAATCATCAAAAGCATTTTTTCTAAACTTGAAGATAGTTTTCTAGACTCCATTGTAATAAACGGCTTGCCTCCATCTTATAAGAATTTTCTTAAGACTTTGAAAATAACCGATAAGTTATCAAATATAACTTTTGATTCACTTAGTGAATTGTTGGATCAACATAGTAAATCCTTTGGAAAACAAAAACAATCAGGAGAATATCTTCTTTACACTAAAGCTAAAAATTCTAAAGGAAGAGGAAAATAATTTTTTCAAAATTTTCAAAATCAGTCTTCTAATCGAGGTCATGGCAGAGTTCGTGGTCAAGGTAGAGGTCGTAAAAATTTTCATCAACAAAATTTTCAAAGTAATAATCACAACAGTAATGTGCAGTTAGGAAGAGGTAGAAATTTAAGTCAAGTAAGATGTAAAATATGCTTAAAGATGGGCCATTATGCATCAAATTGTATTACCAACAATGATCAATTGCCAAAGTTCAAGTAGACATCAAATTCAAACTCTCAAAAATCAGTGCAATATGAAGAAGATCAAAATTATTAGGATTATGAATATGAATATGTTTTTTCAACAGTTCAACATGTAGATTCATTTTGAAATTATTGGATATTGGACAAAGGGGCTACTCAACATATGACTTATTGCAGAGACTATTTTTGGAATTATAAAGATGTTCAACTAAATCCCATTTATTTAGCTGATGATACAACTCGTATACCTCAAGGAAAAGGTTCAGTGAAATTTTTTCTCCCTAGAATTGGTGAAAAATGGATTTCAAATGTTTGGTATGCACCATCTTTTAAGAAAAAAATGTTATCCTTAGTCACAATCAGACAAGATGGACATCAAATTTGTCATGCAATATGGTTTGGTGAAGATTATGTCATTGAAGGATAACTTGAAAACAATAATGACTGGATATGAAGATGGGAAGTTACTAAGAATGAATGGGAAAGTCATCCAAAAAAAGGAAGAGGTTGCAACAACATTGAATTCTAAAATGTCTTCATTCAGATTATGGTATTTTCGATTTGGTCACTTAAACTTTGAAAGTCTCTTGAAACTTAAGTCCCAAGATTTGGTGAAGGGTTTACCAACTTTCAAGAAAGAAAATTCCAAGTGTGAAGCTTGTATCTTAGGTAAGCAAAAGCGGGAAGCTTTTCCAACCAGCTCATGGTGAGCAACAAAGTATTTGGAGTTGATTCATAGTGATATTTGTGGTCCAATGGAATATTCTTTTGGAGGATGTCGATACTTTATATTTTCCATTGATGACAACACTAGAATGACATGGGTATACTTTTTAAAGGAAAAGTCTTAAGCTTTTGAAAATTTTGTAAATTTTCAACACATGGTTGAAAATGAAACTAGAGAAAAGGTTGCTTCTTTGAGAACTGATAATGGAGGTGAAATCACTTCAACTGAATTCAATGATTATTGTCAAAACAATGGAATTAAGAGGCAACTGAAAAATTCCTATACTCCACAACAAAATGGAGTTACTGAAAGGATGAACATGACTCTCATGGGCATGGCAAGATATATGATGCAGTTTAAAGGGTTGAGCACAAAATATTGGGCTGAAACAGTCCATACCGCAGTTTATCTTAGAAATCAATCACCTAAATCAGCTTTAGATGGACAAACACCTTATGAAACTTGGTACGGTTTTAAACCCAAGGTAAATCATATTAGGGTTTTTGGCTCAACATGTTATGCTTTAGTTCCTAAGGAAAATAGGACTAAATTAGAAAACCGAAGTATGAAGTGTACCTTCATTGGATACTCTAATGAAAAGAAAGGGTATAGATTGCTTTCATATGGAAAATTCATTGTCAGTAGAGATGTAATTTTTGATGAAACTAAAAGTAACAGTTTAGATGAGATTAACCATGTCCTTAGTCGTTTAGACAAGAAAAACACTAAGAGTAAAGGTAAATTCAACAATTCAAAGAAAGCATTTTGTTTTGAAAAACACTTGGTTACTCCAAAATGCATCTCTTTATCAAAAAATTATTCTGATTCATCTGATAATGAAACAACAAAATATTCTTCTGCTACTGAATCTTAAAAAGTATCTTCTCAAACCTCATATATTTTAGATGAAACAAGAGCCTCATTTTTTGAAAATCCTCTTTTCAACAATAATGGTGATTCAGATCCTCAATCCCCTCAACATAAGAAGCCAAAGTTGGTCGAACAACTTCTCAAATATGTTCATTCAGATGAAATGAACAAAACAGGAACTAGGGGATCTTCAAGAGCAGAAGCTAATTTTTCTCATGCTTCCATTGAAACTACTTCTTTTGCTGAAGGAGTTGCACATAAAGAATGGCAGGAAGCAATGATTAATGAATATGATTTAGTACTTGCAAATGGGACTTGGAACTTATTTGATTGTCCACAAGATGTTAAGCCCTTCAGTTGTAAATGGGTTTATCGAGTAAAGTACAATCCCAATGGTAAAATTGAAAAGTACAAAGAAAGACTTGTTCCAAAATGTTTTGCTCAATAGGAAGGAATTGAATATGAAGAAACTTTTGCACCCACAGCTAAATGGAACACTATCAGAATGGTTATCAATTTGGCTGCACATAATGGTTGGAGATTACATCAAATGGATCTCAAAAGTGCCTTCTTGAATGGTGATCAAAAAGAAGATATTTTCATGACTCAAACACAAGGTTTTGAAGCAAAAGGACAAGAACATAAAGTTTACAAACTTGTGAAGGATCTATATGGTTTGAAACAAGCTCCTCGAGATTAGTATGTAAAAATGGATGAGTACCTACGAAAGGTGGGTTTTCAACGAAGTGAATCAAATGATACATTGTATTTTCGAATGCAATATAAGCACATGGTGATACTTGTACTCTATGTTGAAGACTTAATCATAACAGGAAATAATGAAGCTCACATCAAACAGGTTAAGGAAGAACTTAAAGTAGGGTTCAAAATGAATGATTTCAGAACACTTCATTATTATCTTGGAGTGGAAGTTTCTCAACATCCTAACCAAATATTCCTTAGTTAAACTAAGTATGCCACTGAATTGTTAAAGAAATTTGGCATGGAAGATTGTAAACCTTCGCTTACCCCCATGGAGCAGAAATTGAAACTTTCAAAATTTGAAGGGGGGGAATTGGTAAATAGTACAAAGTACTCATTTATTTGACAAATACTCGACCAGATTTGTCATATTAAGTCAACATCCTTTCAAGGTTTATGCAGGAACCAAGGGAAAGTCACTGGAATTCAGCAAAAAGGGTACTAAGATACATTCAAGGTACAAAAGACTTTGGTCTTCTGTATAAAAGGAACAAAAAATTTACACTTGTTGGATATTCAGATGTTTATTTTGCAGATGACATTGATGATAGAACATCCACTTCAAATTATTTAATGAATATGGGTTCAACAACAGTATCTTGGAATTGTAAAAAGCAGACAACAATTGCCAATTCTTCAGCAGAGGAATAATACATATCAGCTTGGGAAGCAACATGTGAGATTGTATGGATATGCAGAATTTTACAG
The DNA here is from genome assembly GCA_010110895.2 of Picea sitchensis. Classification (NCBI taxonomy): domain Eukaryota; kingdom Viridiplantae; phylum Streptophyta; class Pinopsida; order Pinales; family Pinaceae; genus Picea; species Picea sitchensis. Next base: position 6,991 of record SNQJ01S0260877.1, read on the forward strand.
GATCTTGGTGAAAATAAAAAATCACCAACTACCTTATTGATTGACAGTCAGTCATCAATAAATATGGCCAAGAATCCAGTATTTCATTCAAAGACTAGACATGTCGACACCAAGTACCACTTCATCAGATCACTCATCATCAAAGACATCATCAAGCATCAATTATGTTCGTCTGAAGATCAAAATTCATATTTTTTTACCAAACCTCTTGGTAGAATAAAGTTCACTAAGTTCAGAGATGAACTTGGTCTTTGTAAAAATGAACTTCTAGATTAAAGGGGGGATTTTTAGCCTCATAATCCTAAAGTTCTATAGTCTAAGTATTTTCTAGCATAAATGTTTTTAGAAATTAATTTATTCTAGTTTGCTAGGATAAGGACACCTAGCTTCTATGTAAAGGACATCTATCATACTTATTTGATTATGTGATTGGTTGTTCTCCTAGTTTTTAGTTTAGAGTTAAGCTATATAAACTAGCTCCTTCTTCAAGTGAGGTTAAGGAGTAGATTATGAATTTTAGATTGTAATCAATTTTTACTTATTAATAAAATTATGTGTCTGAGGACACTTTGTCAACAATAATGGACCAATCTATCATTGCTCGCTGATGGAAAATGATGAAATTAGGCACCAGATTCAAGAGCTTCTTCAAAATGGGCACATCAGAACCAACTCCTCCCCTTGCAGAATTCTGATTGCACTGGTGCAGAAGAAGGATGAGACTTGGCGACTCTGCATTGATTAAAGATCCTTAAACAAAATCATAGTCAGGAATCGATAGCCAATTCCCAACATTGATGAAGTTCTTGACCAACTCAAGGGGGAAAATTTCTTCAGCATGAATTATCTAAAGTATGGCTACCACCAGGTTCCCATCGAACCAACTGATCTATGGAAGAAAACCTTCAAATATAGAGAAGGTCTTTTTGAATGGCCAGTCATGCCCTTTGGCTTAACAAATGAACCAACCACTTTCATGAGGTTGATGGATGATGTATTACGACCCTTCAACAAATCCTTTGTGGTGGTATAATTGGATGGCATCCTCATCTTCAACAGAACTTGGGAGGAGCATGTGTAGCATATTCTGTTGGACAAATGAGAGGGAGGGTGAATCAGTTGTAACCTTGCTTAAACAATTATTCTTATTTTAAACTCTTTCCAGATCACTTAATGACAATCACAATATTGCATGGAAGTAAGAAATAGACCATTCAACAACTTTCACACATATGAGATACACAGAGATAGATATTTCCTGAGGAAACCCATAAGGGTAAAAACCTCTTCTTCTTTATATGATAAGTAATCTGTAAATTCTTTACATTATCATACATATGAGCACCAACTCATAATGAGGCTACAACCTTCGTTTTGCAAGCTGCTACTTGTGGAGAGCACCAACTCTCTGGATTCTCTAGTACCAACTAGAAGGAAGCACCAACTCCCTGGTTTCTCTATCACCCACTAGAAGGAAGAACCAACTCCCTAAGTGTTCCAACACCAACTAGATTGAAGCACCAACTTCCAATCACATAGGCACAAACCTGCATAACAGAGAACAATAGTTCTCCCTTGCACCACCCTGCCACCCTGGTTTCTCTGGCTACAACTAGATGGAAGCTACAAATCCCTATGTTCAAGCACCCACTTGAACCTCTGAGGACAACAGTCCTCCCTAGCACCTCCCTACCACCCTGATTTATAAATATTTGCTATTATGACTTATTACAATGATATAAAGTTCTTCAATGGCTTATCGGTCTCATCACTTTTCTACTACATTGCGTTGCTCGATCTGCATCAGTGTCTTCTACACACACCTTGCGCTTTCTGTTCTTTTTCCTTTTATGCTCTCTCCTCCATGTCCCTTCAATGCACCATTCCCCTTACATACATTTCTTCTACTATGCTCTTCCTCCTTATTCACACCAAAATCACACCCAACAGCCACAACAACAACTCCCATCTCTTCTTTGTTCTACATACTTATAGTCTCTATGCACCTTCTGCATGCTCTCTCGCCATGCTTTTGCATGCTCTCTCCATGTCAAGTGCTCTGCCTGATCATCATGACAACTCTTCAGCTTCTCTGACAGTTAGATCTATCTATCAATTGCCTCTACGAACAGTCTTCATTCCACCGACAGATTCCTTGAGACTCTTCAGCTTCTCTGGCAATCACACAGAAGTCTCTTCAAGTCCTCTGACAGACACTATCAGTCATTTCTAGTAGTTACACTCTGAAGTGCAATAGTATCCCTCCGATCTTATTCAAATTCATCTGCACCATTGAATTGACTCCATTGAATCTTACGTTCATTCATCGTTTCGGCATTTTGGCATTTGACAATTCGACATTCGTGTGATCAAGTGTCTCGACAGTCCAAGTCACGAACCCCGAAATGGAGCTTGATTAAACTACCTCCTTCCTCCATCTTCCGCCGATGTGACCAATGGCTATGACCACAGGCTGAGCCAAAATGTGTTTCGCATTTCATCATTTTGGTAATTCGGCAATCCTGATGTGAGGCTTCTCGACTCTCCAAGTCGCTCTGAAATGGAGCTTTCCGGTTCAATCTCTTCTCTACAGCTCTTCGATATCCATATCAACGGTCCATAATCTGTGGTGATCAGATGACTATCCTTTACCTCAGGACTTCATCCTTTGGGACTTTGGGAGAGTGATGGAGTTAAACCTCCTAAAGAAAAAACTCCCAGAGTGACGTGAGTCTTGCATCACTCGATGACGTGTCGTGACCTGAGTGTCTGCCACATGTCACTCAGAATTGTGAATTCTAGTGGCCTGAGATGCCAAAACAACTTGACACTTGTCATTGTCTGATCATGCCACATGTCATAGTCTTCCACCTATCCTTTCTGACGTGGTCTACCATATTCACCTCTTGGATCTGTCGGCCTAGATCACTTCGCGCTTTTGCATATCGCGATTTCGGCATTCTTGATGTGAGAGTTTCTTGACGCTCCATGTCGAGTTCCCCAAAACTCCGAAATTGAGCTTGGTTGCACTAGCTCCGATCATTTTGAAATTTCACATTTCAACCTTTCACGATTCTTGCGATGAAGAGTCTCGTCACTTGACTCTTCCAAATCCCGGTATATGAACCTCCCGTATCGAGTCTTTGACATTTCACAATCTCGCATTTCACGACTTCAGGTTTCGTGACTTCGGGACTCCTGTAGTAAGAGTTCTTGACATCCCCAACTCCCAGTATCCGAAATCATCCTCCTTCTTCTGGGATTTCGATGTTTCGCATTTCGCGATTCTGGGACTCCTAATGATGAAGAGTGTTGACTCTTCTAACTCCCGGTACCTGAAATTGTACTCCTTCTTTTGGGATTTTTTCATTTCACATTTCGTGATTCTGGGACTCCTGATGATGAAGAGTCTTGACTCTTCCAACTCCCGGTACCCGAAATTTTCCTCCTTCTTCTGGGATTTTGACATTTCGCATTTCGCAATTCTGAGACTCCTGATGATGAAGAGTCTTGAATCTTCCAACTCCCAGTATCCAAAACTCCAAAATGGAGTTATTTCCCAATCTTCTAAACTCTTCATTTATGTGCCTATTTCGGGAGTTCAGGATTTCAGATTTCGCAACTCTGGGACTCCTGTGTTGAAGGGTCTCAACCCTTGACTTCTCAATTTCTTGGTGTTGTTCCAGAGTCTGTACTTAAGGTGTTAAGCCCTAATATTGGCTCATTAACCCTTAATTGGGGCATATTATATTAGTAATGTTATTTTATTTATGTCAGCTTTAGGCCATTAGTTGTAATTATACCTCCTAGTCTCCTATATATACCAAGGAGACATTTTCATT
>SNQJ01S0260877.1:11935-24178 GCA_010110895.2 Picea sitchensis
ATGGTATCCCTTTGAGTGAACCCAGAAATGGGTTGTACTTGAAGAAGTACTATGCATAAGATCACCTGTGCACAAGTACCTGTATTTTTATTGTATCATACTTCTTGTGTGTTACTGTAGTTTTCTTTTGTTGTTATCTGGTCTCTGCCCTTATGTGACGTTGTGTTTTATTTCCATATGTCGGAGTCTTTGCTACCCTACTTTGGCTTTGCTAATGTCTCTAGCCGTAGTACTCAGAACCTTGCTTCCGCTGCATGGGCAATTTACGCCCCTACAAACGAACTTGTCTCTTTACGAGGTGTGTTCCTCAGTCGTGCGACCAACAATATTGTAGAATATAGCATCGTTATCGAATTGTTGATTGATACTATCTCACTCAGTATCCATCATTTGGTTGTGAGACTTGATTCACAACTCTTAGTACTACAGTTAAGTAATGTGTATGCTATTCGAAGTCCTACTTTGTTACGGGTGTATTTGCGAATTCGCCTCTTGGAACGTTATTTTGATTATATTGAATATCAACATATTCCTAGATGTCTAAATACATTAACTGATGCATTAGCTAACTATGTATTAGATAGACATTTGGGTCATTTATAAATCAATCACATCAACTTTCACACAACAAAAGATCAACCGGTAGAATCCATATGTATATATAATGATCAAAAAGTTTCTTTACAAAAAAAAAGTTATGTTTGAGGACCAAAATTTCAAAATCTGAAGCTCATAGCTTCTACAAAGAGATGTCATGGATGACGTTCATGGTAACACAAGACTGCCCGAGCAACCATACGAAGTAGTCGGCCAATGGACTCTGACACTCCCACCGTATGATGCTGATAACGTCGTGGAACCTCTCCAAGAGGCATGTCTGGAATGTCTGATGTCAAACCCTCTAAATTTTGCTCCACTGCTTCATAATCTTCAGCGTCCCATCATGGCACTGGAGCCACCTCTCCTCGTCACTAAATAAGAGAAGTACCAGGTGGTCGATAAGGCCCCACGTCTGTGTCATTAAAAAAAAAGTTTTGTAATTAGACCTTGGACGTACATAAAAACATTTTCATATGATAAAATTCACAAAAAAACATTGAAAAAGTAAAAAATGTGTACTTCTTACCAAGATCCCCCCACTGAGTGCCCTCGTGCAGTGCCAAGTTCGGATCTCCTCGGAAGTTGCAACCAATTCGGATCTTCAGCATAGGCATAATCATCGACCATCAACATCTGTGGTCACAACCAGTTGAAGAAGACATCATTGTATTTGATGATTGGTCCAACTACGTGCCAGGCCATGAGCTGACACCACCTCAGCATTCTTGGATCCTCTAGAGCCAGTAAACCCCACTCAACCTGCAACCTCAGCAAGGGAACCCACTCAAGAAAGAAGGACACCAACAATGAACCGTACTTGAATTGCTTCAGGTTGCCTCGCCTACATTTAGTCAACTGCCTCTTCACGCTATGAAGGACTGCGTCTGCCCAGTTAAAAGCCCGAGGCTCAGTACACTCTATGGCATACTGAAAGTAGATCTGGAGAGCCATGTGAGGAGCAGTGCTCCCAGCCATATGATCAATGGTGAACAAAATAGTGTGAAGGGTCAAATCCCACNTCCTTTGCTCCTTGCCACCTCTGGAACACAGTGCAAATGACAGTATTCACTCATAGGCAGCCCACCACCTCTACTACCAGTCAGGCTCGTGTGTTACACACGCCATGAAAACCCTATCAAGAAGTAAATGTCCTTGATATCCAAGGATATTGTGTGGACCCCTACATGGAATACTTGTTGGTCCGCGTCCCACATATGCATAAGGTACTCCAATAGCCTGACTTGGGCCCTCATACCCGGGATACAAAACAACTTCAGGAGACCACAGTCTCACAAAGAGACAATGGTGCCCGGGTTATTCTCGGCAATAGCATCATCTTCTTCATGCTCTCTTTCATGCCATTTCAGAACCATGGTGATAGCCAAATGCCTGCATAATAAATATAAGAAGAAGGTCAGCAACTCTATTCAAGACTTGGTATCTTTTTCACTGAGCAAAATTTAAAGAAATTTTTCACTTTGCGGTTCTCGCAGGTGCCCTTTAGGCACAGTGCAAGGTTCTCGCAGGTGCCTTTGGAGCCACCTGCGAGAATGATGCATTCTTGCAGGTCCCATGTGGCTGGCCAGCGAGAATGGCTGAGCGCAATTTTAACCCCTAAAACAAGATCAAAAACATGAATTTTACCAATGAAAATGAAAAATTGAACCATGAAAGGATAGAACACAAGGAGCTTACCTCACTGCTAGAGATGGTTCATCGAATGGATGCTCGTACCTCTCGCAATCAAGCACCGAAATTCAAGGGCAAAAGAGGGGTTTTGGACTAAAATATTGGCAAAGTTACAATGACTATGGTAAAAATAACTTTTACCCACTTATATTTACTTTTACCATTTGTTATTGGTTTTTATAATTGTTTTATTTATTAAACCTAATTCCTAATACCCTTATGAGTGCATCTTTTGCAGACGTAACGACCTCAATGTTCATACACAGGGATACAGATATTTTTTCTCTTTTTCATCGCATGTTTTGATTGTTTTTTATGGTTTTTGCACAAAACCTCGAGCTTGGTATTTGTCCGTTCTCACGCTCAAAAATACATGAGAATGCGATCGAGCACACTTTTATCAGTTTTTCGGGCTCAACAAAGTTATACAAAAAAGGAACCCCCCTGGAGTCCTCTTTAAGCTATTTTTAGACTCTCTAAACATGAAAAGATTGTTGAACGACCTTGCTATTTTCATGCTCGTTAAAGTATTTGAAGAAAGCATCTGTTGGGAGATAATTTATCTCTTTTTCAGTCTCATCAGACTATTTTACGAAAAAGGAATTGAGATATTTCTCTTTTAAGTGTTTTTCCAGACTCTATAATCATGAAAAACCTTCGAGTTTTCTATCTTTGGACTCGTTAAACAAACATCGATAGACCCGTAATGGGACCCAACCACTCCTTCCTAGGGTTCTTTAAACATACTTCGAAGGACTCATCCAAAGGATGAGCTTACATTAGCAAGCATATGCTATCCTCCTCAAGCTTGCATAAAAATAAAGAGGTACTCGCTAGAAATGGTGGGGGAAAAATTGGGAAAGGGACTTGTTTTCGTATTCATATTAATTGGCAGTAAGTGTCGTTCGTGAATATGACACCCCCTTATTCATTATTTTGAGCCAGTTTGGGAAATCCATTTGTCTCTCATTTGATTTGCTACAAGGTCATACCCTGCGTCGTCTATGATTCAATGCTGCCAAATCATTGGTTGTGTCATTCATATGTTAAAGAGAAGTCTGTCTGAAACTTCTATTGAGTCGGCCATCTGCAGTTGTCCATTCTCTCTGTGTCGGCCTTCCATGAATCCAGTCCAACTTACATCATACTATGTTCTGCCTTCAAAATATGTTACTCATTTTGTGTCATTGATGGGGAATAAATCAAGGCCCTCCTGTGACGAGTTTTGTTCCATCAACTCCAGCTCATTATCCGGAAACAAGACTTAGAAATTCTTTGGTACCTTGGAACTTGCATTCCTCAATGGAAGGTTTCCTCGCTTTCGACAGTGGGTTTACATCATTGACCCCTGGTCGGAAGATTCTGTCAAATGTTTGACCTCAACTCATTTATTCACATTCGGAGGATTGTACTAGTGTACCGGAGTCATTGACATTAATGGTGATTTCCCTTGCACTTGTTAACGATTTCATCAATGACCAGTAATAAAGTGGTTTCTACCATGTTCGACTTCAACACATGTAATCACATGGTTAGATTCGTACTTTTGGGGTAACAGGATTGAAGACCCTAGATCTTATCTCTTTGTTCCAGGTTGCGATGGAATATGTATAATTTTTTGACACATAGATCCACTTTGTATGTCTCGTTGCTATGTCGTCTCAATTTGAATTTTCTTGCATAGATCCATAGTGTATTCCTGGTGGCTATGTGATATTTTGATCGGATGGATCCATAGTGTATGATTTGTGGTCATGACCTATGTTTATAGTGTCATCTGTCCATGATTTGAGTATGATAATGCCTACCTCAGAACTAGTATGATATTCTGTAGATGCTTGGTTGTTCACAGGTTTCCGATTAGGTGCGCTCTTAGTTTCTGACACACACATGTAGTTTACAAAGTATTTCGGCTGTCACTGATTCTGGCCTCATACTTTGGGGGGCATTCTATTACACATGATTTTGGCCATCTTGATAGTGTATTAACAATGGTGTAATCAAGCTCCCAACAAGAACTTTCTGTTGAGAAAAGTGGCATTTATCTCCTTCTAGAAAACATATTTTTAAAGTGATTTCGCGGGCTGCTTATAGCCTAGGGTGCGAGAATGACTCATTCTCGCAGGCCACCTTTAGCTAGGGTGTGAACTTCTCGCACTATGCTCTATACTTAGGGTGCGAACTTGTTCTCAAGCTTGGAAAAAGGAATAAGTATCGAGGGTCCTAGAAGGGAATCTTCTAGAGAATGGGTTGGCATTCGAATGGTTATCATTTTACTATTTTCCCTGATTTGGTGGGATTATTTTCATCCATGTAACCATCTCATCCTCTCCTATATATTCACAGGATTCTCATGGAAAAGTTTTAGCAAGATTGATTGGAGAATTGGTGAAGGAATTGTGTGAAGAACCCAGCGTGAACAGGAGCTTGGAGACTCTAGCAAGTATATCAAGAGGAATTGGATCTTCTTCATGCAAGGATCGAGAAAGTGTGTGTGTTGGAACCAAGAGTCACTGAAAGGAATCTTGCGACATCAAGGTGATCAGGTTGTATCTTCTACTTTCGATTAATATGATACCGCGGCATGCCCTTTTCCCATAAAGTCATTCTTACTTTATTATGTAATTCCTTGATCATACACATAAGTTGACGATTGAATACATTTTGTTATCTTCACTTTGGTTGGTTTGTGTTATCTTGGTCTTGACCTCACGAGAGCACCAGAGTGAAGCGGGAGCAATAGAGACCCTAGGAAGTGATACAAAGGTATGTCACTTGTTCCTTCTTACTAGCTATTTCAATGGTCGTAACTTAGGGAAAGAGTCATGTCATGTCTTGTTTTTTTCTAGATCCAGTGGATCTAGGGAGATCTATTAGTGTCTGCACCTACTGATTAGTCCGATAACAAAATTGGCAACTCCACTAGGGATGAAACCCATTTCTTCGTGGTTTTTGGTGTTTTTTCCGGGCCATTTTCTCTTGCCTTACCTTTCTTCATTTATATCAATCTCCGAGTCTTCAGGACACCCTGATAGACTCCCTGGGTCCAGAAGTCCCTTCAAATTTTTTGTCTTTTTCCAAAATTTTGCCTAGTTTCAGGAATTCTGACACTGAACCCCACAGTGGCCTGCGAGAATCCCTTGTGTTCACACTCTTCCTTTCAGTCCAGTGTGAGGTTCTCACATCATACTCAAATCCAGCTTGACAGAATGACCCATTCTCGTATTGTACAATACTGATAGCTTGCGAACCCTCTTTTAAAAATTTTGGATTTAAGGTTTTTGCATGCTCATATGCCTAGATCAGTATAGGTGTCTGAAAAGAACTTCTTGGACCATTGGTTGATGTTTTCTTGACTTCGAATTTTGCGCACGATCAGTCTTCGGAAATCAAAGGCTCTTCTTGTCCATATTTTTCTCAACTCTCGTCTCTTGACTTTTCTTAGCAAGGATATACTCTCTAATCCTGGAATATGAGTATTTGTTTGGTTAAGAGCCAGTGATCGGTTTGAAAGTTGGGATACAAAGGTATGTCACTTGTTCCTCCTTACTAGTTATTTCAATGGTCATAACTTAGGGAAAGAGTCATGTCCTGTCCTATTTTGTTCTATATCCAGGTGAATCTAGGGATATCTGTTAGTGTCTGCACCTACCGATTAGTCTGATAATTGCAAGCCCTTGACCTCCAACTCCTCCCCCAATAACACCCCCACCTCGTCCTCCAGGAGGATCCCCACCACCTCCTCCGGCGACTACCATTGATATTAGTGGAAAGTTGTAAAGGGGGTTTTGGAATATTAAAAGTGAATCTTTACTTTCTTCGCGAGGCGAAAAATCCAAGGATGACTGGTAAGGGATGCAAGGGCTTGGCTCTTCGGACTTGCAAGAGATGTAGTCAGGGGAACCAATGGGTGTGGAAACTAGATGTGTGAAATATTCTTCAATATTGGGTGAGGTTGAAAAATTTAACTGAAGGTTCGACGATATATCGACAGTAGATGAATTTTCTACAGGACTTTTTCCTTTGTGTACTACAGAGGTTATCAGACGGGTTTCACTTCTAACTTCGGAGTAGTTTGATGTTAGATCCTTAGTGTCAAAAAGAGGGTTGTGTGAAGTTGAAGGTTCATAAGAACTCTTGGTCTTTAGTTGTGGGTATTTAAGCTGATAGACTGCAGGGGTCGGCTTAAGAGAGCCTCTTGCCTTTAAAATCTTCTTAGGATCGGTAATGGGTGTGGTCTGCTGAACATCTGGGTTTTTCCTGGTATTCCTTCATCCAGATGCCAGCTTATTAATCGTGGAGTACTCAAGTGAAAGATTGGAAATCCTTTAAAAGGTGTTCACTCTTTGTTCACTATCAAAGGGTGGCACTTTCAATGAAAAATGTCATTTTCCCAGGGAAAAAGATTTTGTAACTTCGGTCCTCGGCAACGATGCCAAGAAGATGTTGTTCCAGAGTCTGTACTTAAGGCTTAGAATTACAGTGTCTAAGCATCCAAAAGTAAGTAAGGGGTAGAGAAGGAAGAAGTGTCAACCTTCGGCAAGGGAAGCTAGGGATGATTTCTAGGTTGATGTCTAGCTTCCAACTATTCCTGGATGTTTATGTCCCTTTCAATCGCTGCCCATGAACATTCCAGTTCTAGCCAGGTAGTGGTTGTTTTAATAATAGTATAAAAAATATTCAAGGCAATATGTGTTTGATCTGATAGTCCGGGTTGGATATTAGGCTGTCTTATCACAGGGACAGTCATAGAGGAACATAATGATAAGAAAATCTCAATACTTTTTAGATGTTGTCTCGATTTCGACCGTATAAAGGAGAGTTATAGCTCTAGTAGTGAAAACAGGGTGCAAACCAAAGGCCCGTTCCCGTAACTGAGTTATATTTTAATTAATGTATATGAGGTGTAAGAAAACATTAAGCTGTCTATCATGTAACGCTCCTATCAAGGGAGAATCTCACTTGCAAACAGAGGAAGAAAAAGATAAAGAAATAACCTGATGAAGCATAAAATATATATAGAAATATAAAGTGTTCATTGGTCTTATACCTGCTGATAGCCAGTACAGAGGAAAAACAATAAACGATATAGAAAACTAAAATTAATTCACTATAGTGGAGGTTGTACTAAATTATAGATAAACATTCATCAGATACATATATGAAATGAAATTAGATATGGAATACAAGGAAACAAACTCATAACACAGTCATGATGGAATCGAGAATCTTCAGATTTGCTTTGTATTAACTCTCGAGGGAGAAAAATCTCTATTACAATCGACCCAAAAAGGTCCAACCATTGTTCCTTCCTTCTACTGTATATTTATACAGATTTACATATGATGGAATCTCAATCATTCCAGGATTTTCAGTTACAACAAGAAGGAGATCAATCGTTTCATTTCTTTATCTTTGTCTTTATTTAGTACCAGAAGCCTGCCCCTTCGCATGCTCGGTACAAGTGACACATTTCTCCACCAGACGAGATATCAACCTAGAAGGTTCTGCTTGACAATTGGCCTCAAAAATATAACAATCTCTAAATAATTGTGGTAACCTTTCTTCCATCTGTCGTTCTAGGGTGTTGATGGTGCACAATCGCACACTTGGTTTAATAATCCATTTATCTATTTGAACTATGTCTGCTTGAGTTACTTGTGAGACTTTGGCCGAATCTCTTTCTTCTTTCTCATTTATATCAAGCGAGAGTTTCGCCATATTCATTTGGTTCAGTGTCTCAGCACTGCTCTCGCTATCAGTGCCTAACAAATTTCCATCTATAGAACCGAAATCCTCTTCACAGGATTTTCTTACCTTCTTGGCTTGCAATTTGCCTTCTGATATGCTACGTTCCCATTCTTTCAACAAAATATTACCTTAGGTCTGTTCTGAAATGGAAAACTCAGAACTATTTGTCGATTCCCTGTTTTTTGTAGCTATTACAGCCTCTTGAAATGCGACCTGAGCTGCTCCATCTTCTCTCTCTCTTATAGATAAGTTTCCAATACTCGATCAACAAGCAGGCAGTTGTCCCGAATCGTCTCTACCTTGGCAAGTAAACTTCGTTGGGCTATAGAAACTCTGCTCCGAATCTCCATAGCCTGGTATTGGAATATCCCGATATTTATAACTTGGCTTTTGGTGAAATCTAATCTAACCTGTAGCTCCCTATCAAGTCTCTTTGCTGACCTACCTGTATTTGACTGGTCTGAGCTACCAGCTCTGCTTTTTCGAGCTTAGCTTTGAGCAACTCGATTTCCTTTTTATCGGCCACTTTTGCTTGTTCTATTCCTATGTTTGCCTGGTCCTTGGCAGCTTCCTCTACTGTGGCTAGTTTGGCTTCTAAGGTTTTGATGAGGCGATTTTTTCGCTTCAGCTGTTTTTTCAAAACCTCGACTGAAAATTGGTTTTCCGTAGAAAACGCCCCTAATGTTCCGGCTATTTCTGTCGCAAACTCTTCTTTATTCATATCTTTCCTGTCGATCAACACCTTAAATATCTTGGTTGTTGATCCTGCTTCTTGATAGAATTCTCTTTTTACCACATCTTTTCTCTTTTTACCAAAAAAGAACTCATTTGGAGGGAGCTATTTCATCCTTATAGGTCTCAATTCTTCATTGAAAATACACCCTGCATTTATGTTCCCTTGAGTTGAATGTAAGGGAGTAATGGAGGTGATGGGATCTCCAATTTGCTTAGCTAATTGGCCTGGAGTGGCAACTAGAGTCTTCTTTTTTGATGGATCGGGAGTTTTCATTTCTAGTTTCGGGCTCCTAGTTTGCTCTTCCCTGTCCTAGTGTTCTTCTTGTCTAGGTGCTGAATCTTTGGAGCCTTCGGCTTCTTTTTGATGCACCTTTGCTGTTATTGGATTCTCACCCTACAATACTGGGGGAAGAAAAATATGTTGATGTTCTTGGAATTTAAAACATCGGCCCTTTCTTCAGGTGGTAGGGCTTGTATCCAAGCCAACACCTCGGCATAAGATCTTGTTCCTTAGAAAATGTCATCTAAGGGAAAATTTTCATACTCAAACCTTTTAAGCCCACAATTGGCTAAGTGGTTACTTACGATCCTATGTGGATCGTGCTTCTTGAATTCGACATGAACCAATTTCTGGTATTCCAGGGTTGCTGCCTCAGCTTTAGCATGCACGAAATCAAACAAAGAATAGGAATTCAAATGAATAGGAAAAGGTGGCCATAAATTCTTAGAATAACCCTTAAGTTCCTTGCTTACATCATCGATTACGGGTTGCCTGGAAATCTCACGACAAGCCAACCTGTTGGGTATGAATAGTGGTAAGGCATTCAGAGGAACAGAAGCATCGAAAACCCTGAGATATGAAAATTTTGCTTCCACGTACCAATCAACTATACTGCTCAGATTTACCATGATACTATCTGAGATCCTGGGTGGCGGGTGGCTGAAGATAGTGACATGCAATGGTACCATTACCCAGTTAAATATTTCATATGAAAAATCTGAATCTTTGTCTTTCCACAACTTTGAATGGTAGATGTGGATGGGCTCAGCTTCCGATGGAGTCCAGCTCCAACTCATTAAGGGAAAAGGCTTCAGAAAACACATGCCATCCATGATATACATGGAAATAAAGAATGAAGAGATCTTTCCTCTCTCCTTCTGCTCTTGATACTCTGTAACTTGACTGGTCAAACTATCAGACAGTTGTTTAGCCCAGTCAAAGGAACAGCGTTCGGCGACTGAATCGATTAGAGGCACCGACTGAAGGAAAAAAGGTGTGGAGTCCTCTCTCCCATATAATCTGCAGGTCATCATATCTATATATTTAAACTGTGGTTCCAGAGAAGATATTGAATATATACCATTACTGTCCACCCTGAACTTCGCAGGGTGTGAAACCTAATCTTTGATTAAACTAGACATATTCTTGTCGTATTGCACACATTCCTTCTGTTTAAAATTTTCCAAGAATTCGGCGTTGTATACTAAGTTTGACACGATGGGAAACTTGTACATAACCTACAATTGTTCGGGTCTGAAAGTTCCAATAGTGATTCTCTGCTTGTTGGTGATGGTTCTGGTTGGTATATCTACATGGTCTAATGCCCATCGGACCATATTTTAGTAAGGGAGCAGACGTGGCCTAGCCGCTACTTTATGCATTTGATCCTGGATGACAATATTATATTTGGTGATCAGGTCGTCTCTTTCATTGTCACTAGAATCATCCGAAACATCTACCAATTCAGACTGTAGAACCTCATAAATATACGACCAGGTCTTGATAGAGTTGACACTTTGAGGTGAAGCATTAGAAACTTTGTCTGAACCTTGTCCTGAAACCTCAACAATGGCTTTAGACGCTTTTCACGAGGCCGTGGTGGGGAATTCTACTTTATCTCTCCTGCGATAACAATATGTATACATACAGAAATTAGCTCGCTCGAGAAAGGTTTGCTCTGTGTAGAATAGAAATGAAATTTTTGACAACAAATAAAAGATCCATGCCTTCGACCATTTAAAACTAGGTCGTTCTTAGGAACAGAACGGTCAAATCATTCTTAAATATAAATTTAGCAATAAAAAACCAAATCTTTACTTGTCGATTCACCTCATTTCCAATTAATTTCCTAGATATTGACAGTCCGTAATGCAAGTTGGTGCAAGGAAAGTTTAAAATTTCCTTGGAGACTGTGCATATTAATTTTCGTATTAAAACACTGGAAATGATGGCTTAGCTTAATTAATAAGGCCTTTTTAAATGTTAATTAATCTTTCGGCATTCGCCTCATCGGAAGCTTTCACTTTAACCCTTTAAATGTTAAGCGCTAATATTGGCTCATTACCCCTTAATTGGGGCATATTATATTAGTAATTTTATTTTATTTATGTCAGCTTTAGGCCATTAGTTGTAATTATACCTCCTAGTCTCCTATATATACCAAGGAGACGTTTTCATTTTGAATAATCTTTTACTTGAACATTCAAGTGGGGTAAAAGGAGGTTTCCCCCTCGAAGAGGCTTATTAACTGAAATTATCGATTTTTCAAGGCGTTGAGTACTTTTCCTGAGATTTTTCTATGCTATATTGATGTTTGGTTCTTAACATATGGTATCAGAGCTCAAGGTCTTGGGGTTTCCCTGCTACATCTGAGACACCGTGGCATTTTCGCTATAACATTTTTTCTACAATGTTTCAGAAGGAACGGCTTGAAGGATATGTAGTAGACTTATCAAGGTACATTGGGTTCACAATTCAGCTCCTGGGGACTTATACTTTCCAAGATACATCCTGTACAAGATAGGGTTCTGGAATCATCCTAAAATGAGTCATTGCAGAATTTTTGCTATAAATTTTTTTCTGTAACGTTTCAGACCATGAACTTTGGAGGCCATTTACAAAAATTAGTAAGGTATATGTGGTAAAAATTTCATCTTCTGTGTCATCTTAAATTTGTAGATAGACCTTGTGTAAGATAGGGTATTTGACTAGTCTCAAGAAGGTGTTCCAGATAAAACAATCATAACTTCTTGCTAGAGTATCCCAATTGAGTGGGACTAATTTCATTGGATCGTGGACAATTTGTAGTATTTTTGGTGCAAGTTTCAGAATTTGATATCAATTATTTTGTGCAGGGCATGCTATACAAGTGATATCTCCTGGAAAGGCCAAAAATCGACAAGTTGTGAGGAAGTTACCATAAATTCCACTTGGCACATCCAATTTTGATCAGACTTGTGGCATTGTAGACAAGAAATATCAGAAAACTACCTAAAATAAAGTTTCATACCCAGAAGGGCCGAAACTTGGGAGATAAAACAGAAGAAATATTGTCTAGCAGAACCGCCTCAAAATCAAGATTCAAAAGTGATACTTGACCAACATGCCACCAAAAAAGGGACCTTCTACACCAAATAAGCCTCCATAAAATCCTAATTGGACTCTTGATGAAGGTGAAGAAATGCGTA
>SNQJ01S0260878.1:0-12243 GCA_010110895.2 Picea sitchensis
GGGCACATGGGCCTCATGCACCCATGATGCCCGACTTCAATTGTAAAATTTTAATTTTTTTAATTTTTGTTTCTTATTTGTATTTAATTATTTTATTTTATTTTAATTTTAATTTTATTATTATTATTTCTTTTAAATTAGGTTTAAAATCTTAATTGTTTAAAATTTTAATTATTTAACAAATAAAATAAAATAATTATTAATAGTAATAACGTATTATCCTGAAGTATAATCTCCAGTTATCCAAGTTAACCAAGTCCCATGTCCACAACCATCGAGCCAAGCACCTTCCACATAATACATTATCAATGTCAAATCCCAGCACCAAGCCAAAGCCAAGCACCAAGCCCGCAAGGGAGCATAAAGTGCACAATGTATTAACATTATAAAATTTTAATGTTAATAGTGGGTTTGAAACCTATGTTATTAATCACATATATATCCCTATGATTAATGAATGTAATAGTGTAATTTTATAATTTATAAAGGTTGAAAGTCCTTGTAGAGTAGCGAGAGTTTGATGCATGTTGTGGGGAATAGTTAGGGTAGAATAGGAGGTTTAATAGAAAGCACTACATAAGGGATCTGATGTACTTTGGTGAGTATGGTACAATGCTAGCGTAGCTACCATGTGAGAGAGTCAGTAATTTTCTTAGGCGAAGACATTGAGCTTAGAATCTTTAACCCTGACCTAGCCACTTCCCCTAAAGAGAGTAATGTCTGTTTACAGACAAGTAAAAAAAACTTATGCCTAACCCTCTTTTCATGTTTAAGTTGAGCAAATATGAACTGCCCTAGACTCTCCCTGACAAAATTTTGGTTGATGCAGATTCAATTATACAGTATGGTTAGGAATCAAGGAAATCGAGGCAAAGGGGCATTGTCGCTGGGACCACCAACGCCGCCACCACCATCGCCTGAATTATCCCTCATTCTACGCTCTTTGGAGGCCATAAATGAGACTTTAAAGGGGCGTCAACCAATAGGGATCGAAGTGGATCCCCCACCATCTGGAATGGGAAATCTAGAAGCATCAAGGGATTTAGGGGGAGGGCCTCCTCCCGAAGACATCACTAGAGAATTTCAGAAGATCAAACTTCTAGAGTTTGCCGGGGGTCATGCTAGTAAATATGCAAAGGCATGGTTGGAAGGAATGAAAAGATGTTTCTCTTTAAGAGATTATGCTTCCACATCAAAGGATAAAATATCAATCTTTCAGTTAAGGGATAATGCCTTGAACTGGTGGGGAAACCTGGAGGGGTAGTTGCACCTTACCCCATACACCATCTCTTGGGAAATTTTTGAGGAAAGGTTCCGAAAAATATCTACTAGCTTACTACGAGGAAAAGAAGGTGGGAGAATTTCATGCTCTAGTACAGGGGAACAAGACCGTGGAAGAGTATGAGATCAGGTTCATGGAATTGGTAAAATATGTTTCGTACATGGATAATGATCAAAGACAGGCATAACGCTTTGTCTATGGGTTAAACCCTAAGATAAGGGCCATGGTGCGGATGTGGAAACCGTCTTCAATAGTGAAAGAAGTTGAAAATGCATGTTATGCGGAGGAACATATGAACTTAAATGGAGGTACGAGATCGACCTTTCCGCATCATCCTAGATTGGTGGGGAAGGCCCCTAGGACCTTCTCCAGGGGAGGGAGCTCTAGGACACCTCCTTACGGTAATAGAGTCATGCCAAAGACAGTTTCCTCAGGTATTTCAATGGCAATGAGTGCAACATCCCATTCATCACCAACGACCTAGGTAGGTCCATGACCTTCTTAGGGAGCAACTAGTAGGGGCAAGGGTTCCAAGGGAAGGAACTCATTTCAGAGACTGTCATAGAGCAGTGCGCAGGTTCAATCTGGGGTTACATGTTGGAGATGTGGAGGAACCCATTACCAACGTGACTTCCCAGAGGTTCAAGCAGGATTTGTGCATAGAGAAGGAAAGGCCCCAATGGGAAGAGCAAGTGGCAGCCACCAGATTTACGCAGTGGTTAATAATCGCCAGGCAGAACATCAATTCACGGTGGTGGAGTCGTCAGGTATGCTAAACCATATCAATGTTAAAGTTTTTTTGATTCTGGTGCTATAGATAGTTTCATTTCACCCTTTGCATTATAAAAGAGTGGGTTGGCAGCCTACGAGCGCGGTGAATTTAATCAAGTCGAGATGGCTTCAGGGGAAAAACAAGCGGTAGGACCTAGCGTTGATAATTGTCTAATAGACCTGGGAGTGTGTACTACTAGGTTGAAGGTATACGTCACTGCCCTCGGGATGTATGACCTAATCATTGGAATGGATTGGTTAGAAGCACATTGAGCTATGGTAGATTGTTTCGCAAAAAGGGTGCTTTGTGTTGACAATGAAGGAAGGCCAATAGAGATCCATGGTGTACGGAGAAAGGTGTCTCTACACTTTATCTCAACTATGAAGGTTAAGTGGTGCATGAGGCAAGGGTGTCAAATTTATGTAGTGGAAGCAGTGAGTGAAAGGAAAGGACCCTCCTTGGATTAGTACCTAGTATTGTCAGAGTTTAAGGATGTTTTTCTGAATGAGTTGTCGGGGTTACCTCCTGAGAGGGAGCTTGATTTTACTATTGAGCTAAAACCTTGTGCATAATTTCCAAGACTCTGTATCGGATGACAACGCCATAACTTTGTGAGTTGCAGATGCAGTTGAAAGAGCTACTCGACTTAGGGCTAATAAGGCCTAGCGTCTCACCTTGGGGTGCACCAATAATTTTTGTGAAGAAGAAGGATAGTTCCTTATGACTGTGTGTATATTACATGGACTTGAACCGTGCTACAGTGAAAAATAGGTACCCAATGACACGGATAAATGATCTCTTTGATCAGATGAAAGGAGCAGCAATATTCTCAAAAATTGATTTGCGATCAAGGTATCACCAGTTAAGGATTAAGGAAGGTGATATTCCTAAAACTTCCTTTCAAACTCAGTTTGGGCATTACTAGTTCATTGTAGTACCTTTCAGATTGACCAATGCACCAATAGTATTCATGAGCCTCATGAATGGTGTATTCTGGAAGTACTTAGACTTCTTTGTACAAGTCTTTTTAGATGATATCCTAACCTATTCCAAGAATGAAAGCGAGCATGAGAAACACTTGCGAGTGGTGTTGTCTTTCCTTAGAGAGAACAAATTGTATGGGAAGTTTTCGAAGTGTTCCTTCTTCCAGAAATAAATTCACTATTTAGGTCATATCATTTTCGGTGAAGGAATCTCTGTGGACCCAGAAAAGGTAAAGGCCATTATGGAGTGGCTAGTGTAGAAAAATGATCATGAGATAAGAAGCTTCATGGGGCTAGCAGGTTATTATCGGAGATTTGTGGAAGGGTTCTCTAAAATAGAGAAACCCATCACCACTTTGTAGCGCAAGGGGGTCAGGTATGAATGGACAGAAGAATGTGATAGTGCATTCATTGAGGTTAAGAGGTTACTAACTAGTGCACCAATTCTATGAGTTCCGGATATGGAAAAGGACTTCACAGTCTGCACAGATGCCTTGAAACAAGGGTTGGGGGCCGTGCTAATGCAGGATGGAGGAGTGATAGCTTATGCGTCAAGGAAGTTGAAGAAACATGAACAACTTTATGCTACTCATGATTTAGATTTGGCAACCGTAATGCTAACTCTGAAACTTTGGAGGCACTATCTAGTGGGGTGAAACTTTGAGCTCAAAACAGACAATCAAAGTTTAAAACATCTCTTCACTCAAAGGGATCTGAATGCCAGAAAAAGGTGATGGAGTGAGTTTATGAGTGAGTACGATTTTGGTATTTCATACATCAAGGGAAAGGAAAATGTGGTCACAGATGCCTTGAGTAGGAGGCCATGTGTCTTCTCCTTGGTACCCTTAAAAGTCAATCTGAGGGAACATGTGTTGACGCAAATCCATGGAGATAGTTGGTATTTAAAGGTTACTTCAAACCTCCAGAGAGGGAGGCAATTAGATCCAAAGTATGAAGGATATAGTTTGGAAGTAGATGGACTGTTAAGATATCGAGGAAGGATGTACGTCCTTGAAGGTGGGGATATTCGAAGCATCATACTGAAGGAAGCCCATAGAGCACTTTATTGTTCACATCCAGGTGAAGAAGATGTACACAGACATGAGGAAGCTTTTCTTCTGGGTAGGCATGAAGCGCGATGTAGTCCATTTCATCGCCAAATGCCTAGAGTGTCAACAAGTGAAAGCCAAGCACCATCACCCGGTAGGTCTCCTACAACCACATGATGTCCCTATGCCCAAGTGGGAATTCATCTCTATGGATTTTGTGGTGGGGTTGCCGCTCACATCTCATAGACACAATGCCATTCTTGTAATAGTTGATAAGTTAACAAAGAGTGCTCATTTTATGCTGGTTAGAGACACTTGCGATGTCACTGATGTGGCATGCATGTTTGTAAGTGAGGTCATCCATTTGCATGGGATACCTAAGAAGATCATTTCATATAGGGACTCCAGATTGACTTCTAGATTTTGGACAAGTTTGCAGTCAGCGTTGGGGACTCAGTTGAACTTAAGCACAACTTATCATCCTGAAACAGATGGGAAAAATGAGAGAGTATATCAAGTCATGGAAGACATGCTTAGGGTGCATGTCATGGATAATCAAACCCATTGGGATAAGTACCTACCTTTGGTAGAGTTCGCCTACAATAACAACTTTCATAGCTCCGTCAGAATGCCACCCTACGAAGATTTGTATGGAAGGCCATGCATAACACCGTTGAGTTGGGAGAGGTTAGAATACCGAGTAACAGTTGGGCCATAATTGATTCAAGAGATGGAGGAACAGGTGATTCAGATTAGGCAGAGATTAAAGGAAGCGCAGGATAGACAAAAAAGTTATGCAGATGCACACAGGACCGACCGAAGTTATGAAGTGGGAGATCAGGTTTTCATTTGTATCAGACCCAATAAAAGTACCATTCGGTTTAGGAAGGGGAAAAATTTGTCACCTCGATTTATAGGACTGTTCAAAATCCAAGAGAAAATTTGGCCCATTGCCTATCATCTTGAATTGCCACCCCACTTGCATAAAACTCATAATGTTTTTCATGTATCTGTTCTACGTCATTATGTTGCTGATGAATCACATAAACTAAATTGGAAGGAATTGCAGGTATCAGACGCGAGAACCCTCATGGTAGAACTGTTACGCATATTGGACCATAGAGTTCGACAACTTAGGAACCATCTGGTAGACCAAGTTAAGGTCCAGTGGGACAAGTTTAGTCCAGGATTTTCTACTTGGGAGGATGTCAAGACATTACGATGAGATTATCCCTCACTATTTTGACCACCTCGAGAATATGTTTCTCGAAGGTTGGGTGTATGTAACACCACCTTTTGACTTAGAATACTAGGATTACCTCAGGCCTGATTAACTTTATTTTCTATCACCGTGAAACTATTAATGATACACTTGAACTTTTAAGACGTAGAAACATGTATGAATGTTTAAATGCTATTTGAATGATGATGGATATGATGCAATCTATTATGTGAATATAAATTTTATGAATGATTAAATTTTATTTGGATGATGATGGATATGATGCGATATACTATGTGAATGAGAATCCTACGAAGGTTTAAATGCTATTTGAATGATGTTGGATATGATGCAATCTATTATGTAAATGATAATTCTATGAATGGATGTAGCGTTAATTTAATTATGGGATATTATGAGATCTATTTCTAACTTGAAAATTTGATGTTAAAGTTGTTGGTACATGGATACCAATTGAAATTATGGTTGTATGAAATTACATGATGATAATGCATAGATATGTATGAGTTTATTCAGTTTTAGGCAATCTCAGTGATTGGGCTATGAAATATCGAGTTAGTAATGGAAGTGGATGTCATGACCACTAACCCGAGAAACAATATGGTATGAATCTTTGTACTAATGAAATTATATTGGATTTGGATGCATTACTTTATGAGTATGTGGACGGTCACGAGTTCAGTGGTGAGGCCTTAAAATGAATAAATGATGACAAAACTACTGTAACCACGATGCCATTGTATATTCCATTATAGAGGTGTGGACCCTAGTCACATTAGGAGGGTGGGAAATTTCCCACCATTGTATCCTCTCACGAACCTAAAGTCCTTGGGAGGCCGATTTACATCTCACACTCTACCCTAGACGTTTGATGATGACTTTCAGTTGCCTTCTAGGGAAGCTTAGTCAAGATAGTGACACACACTTCCGCTTACAGGTTCTATTTGGAGTTAGGTCAATATAGTTTACCTCTCAAGATAGTCCAAAGAGAGGGAAGGATAGGAATGGAAGATGGGGAAGTAGAAGTTAGGAGGATGAGTAGAAATAGTTGCTTGAGGAAGTGTATGGAGATTTTCCTTATGGTGGAACTTATTGTTTTTCCTTCTAGAAAGAAAATGTGTATATATGTATATTCATAATTACTTAACTAAACTAGAATTTTCTAAATAAAATTGTTGAGCTAGTGATCCGGATTATTTCGACACGAGAAGTAGGATAGCGGAGATATAATAAAAGAAATGCAAAGAGATGTGAAGAGATATTCAATAATATAACAAAGAAATATCAAAGATGCAACCATAAACATAGATATATATTAATACATGGTTCTATTAATGAAATGTCTGACGTAAAAATATAGAGTGAAGACTCCCTAGAATGGTGGCAGCTTATCTCTGAGAAGAGATGAAACTGACTACTAGCATTCGCAAGAAGATGGCTACAATGAGGCTCTAGGAGGCCTTTTACAATAATAGGAATACCAAAGTCCTAGACATCCAAGAGAAACCTAACCCTAGGAGATGAAGCGCCAAAGTCGTATGGGCCCCGTTTGGGTAAGTTAGTTGCATCAACTGGGAATTAGTAACTTTACATCTGATCTCCGTTTAAGTGATGTGATAGCTCGTTAGAAGGTATCGTCGAGGAGATTCATTTTGGGGGCCCAATCATGCCTTAGACTATCATTTGAGAACCTCGATCTTTAAAAACTTCATTTAGGCCCTCAAAATGGCCCGAGGTAGAAAACACACTTTAAAATAGTAAATTGCCAAAATGGCGGGAAAACTGTTTTGAGCCATTTTAGGAAAAGGTGGGTGGCCCTCGATATCCACATGGATCAATCCTCCCTCATAGGAGGAAGAAATGGTCTCCATTAGATTTGAGTTCACAGGGAGAGGAAAAACATTTCATTGAATTTGCATCTTGGTGAGGCACTTGTCTTATTTTGGAGAATCCATATTTACTTAGTTTATCGGAAATTTATCCACCGAACACAATGGATGGAAAGGTTTGGACCTTTTAACCAGTCTAGCTATTTTAGATGATTGTGTCTGAAGAATCTTAGTGCTTCTTTTAACTATATCGACACATACATTGGATAGAGGTGCTTTGTATTTGTGGTGTTGCAAATTATCCATACATTTCACTGCTTGACAGTTGTGGAAGATAGATTTTACGGTATGATATACTACCTGCGACCTTTGTTTAGGTGGGGCAGTGAGTTTTAAGAACTACCTACTCTGGTATCACATGAGATGACCCCCAGTAATAATGACACTCACAGAGTGAGACTCATAGATAGCATTTGGTGTTTCCACATATATGGCTGTGAGAACATCCTGATGAGACATCCAGTGGGGCAACATCTATAGCCACTTCATCCTTGAAGGGTTGGATGCCGATATGATAATGAAACTGCTGTTGGCTGACGAAACTTCGTCCTTGGCCCGAAACCACCAATGGTGTATGGTTCTTGGTGTGGTGTTGTGAAGCAAATCCCAACTATTTGGCGACCTCTAGCGAGATGAGGTTCTTCTAACCGCTATCCAACAATACAAAATACAGTGAGGTCCTTACTTACATATGTGAGATAGAAAAGGCACTCCACCTCATAGGATCTATTGGTTCTTACGGTTGAATTATTGGGGAGAATTAGCGACAATAGCGATTAAATTCTGCGTCGATGATAAATCTTTTACCATTATTTTGAGTCAGATTCACGAATGGGGGTTTAGCTCCCTTGTCTTTGATCTCGACCACGATGGCTGTTTTTGAGTGACATTCCTTCGGTGTTATACCGAGAGCTTTTGTGGAAATCGCACCATTTTCGGTGTCCTTCTTTCTTCCCGTGACCCTTCTTTACCTGTGGCTTGGAATGGTTTTAGGAAGTACATTTCATTAAGGAGTTGTCTTTGTCATGCACAGTTATTTGTGGATTTAGGACACGAACTCCGTTTGTTCTAGTGCTTAAATTTCTACTCGTTTTTGATAGCATATCGATAGGCATCTCTTAATTTCTCCCAATGATGAGATTTTTTTAGGAAATCCATTTTGGTTGGATGTATCGTGCCAGAACTACGGTCTTCGGAACCAAATGTCGTTAGGAGTCTTTGATACCTAGCTTGGTGTAAGGTATGGAAGGTATTTATGAAATCTGGAGGCCCTTGCCCCCTCTCTTGTAAGTGTGGTCCATCTCATGTATTATTCCTCATATTTGCCAACAGGGTAACACTGTTCATTTACCACATCCACAAAAAAAAATTCCCAAGTGGGATCGGCCCTCTATATTCCAGAATCCTCTGTGAGACTCGCTCGGTAAGTTTCCATAATGTTTGACATGGGAGAGCTATTATAGGATTGTGAAGGTGATCTTTTCACTTAATACGGAAAATTATGGCTTGACAACCTTCAACAGATTTAACCGACTTATCAAGGGCATCATCTATTTGGTCTTCAAATACGGGAATATCAAAGTGCTTGTACCTTGAAGGCGAGGTGCCTCCAAATTAATTAAACTGATGAAGATGTGCTGATGCTATCCGGAAGGCATTGAAGGATGTGGAAAAATTCTCCATCATTTAGGTCCCTGCAATACCGTGAAAGCTTGCTGAAGTATGGTGATAGGATTTTATGCTCCGTCGTTTTTTCTTTTCTTCGCCATTGAGGGTTTCTTGGAGTTGTCGCGAGAGCGTTGTCTTCAAGAGAGACAATCGGACCAACTTGCTATACTTGGACCCTATCGGGGACATTACCTTGAAAAAATGGTAAAGAGTAGCGCTCACGATACCAGTCAGATTATTTTGACATGAAATGAGAGCGGGAGATATAATAAAGAATGCCTGAGATATTGCGGATATTCAATAATATACTTGATGTATTAGAATGCAACCATAAACATGGAGTTCTGAGTAATACATGATTTCTATTAATGGAAAAAATGCATAGAGACTGTAAAAATACAGAGTGAAAGACTAAATAGAATGGTGGCGGCTTATCTCTGAGAGTCTTAATGACTACTAGCATTAGTAAGAAGATGTAGTTTACAATGAGACTCACGAATGCTGCACAATGAAATCAAAGATTCAAAATTCCCTAGACATCCAAAACCTAACCTAGGATATAGGCGTTAAAAGTCATGTGGGCCCCCGTTTGGGTAGGATTGGTGCATCAACTTCGAAGTGCATTAACACGCTGATCTTCATTTTAGGCGTTTGATAGTCTGTTGGAAAGGTATCTCGAGGAGATTCATTTGGGGGATCAATCGTACCTTTGGTTATATTTGAGAACCTCGATCTCGAAAAAACTTCATTTAGACCCTCAAAATGGCCTGGAAGTTTGGGACCCGAAAACACTGCTAAAATAGTAAATTGCCAAAATGGCCGGAAAATTGCATTTTGAGCCATTTGGAAAGGTGGATGGCCACCGAAATACACCTGGATCAAGCTGAATTAATTGTAATTAATGGAGTTCTAAAACATTTCATTTGGTTTTTTTTTTATAAAATGAATAGTCTTGTTAATTGGATTGGATGCATACATAGAATACTATAAGGGTGTGGATTGATTATTAGTACATGAAAGAGACTTGTATGTACTAGCTACACAATACATTTCTTGTACATGTACACTAGGTCATGTATGAGTTTCTTGTACCTACTAAAATGTTGGTTGTGGATATGAATGTACGGAAGTGAAAACCTGCTAAAAATAGTAAATTGCCAAAATGGCCAGAAAATTGTTTTGAGCCATTTGGAAAAGGTGGGTGGCCCCCGATATCCATATGGATCAGCTAGATTATTGTAATTAATGGAATTCACAAACATTTCATTGGTTTATTATGTTTTATAAAATGAATAGTCTTGTTAATTGGATTGGATGCATACATAAATTACTATAGGGGTGATAGTTATTGTTATTAGTACATGCAAGAGACTTGTATGTACTAGCTACACATGCATTTCTTGTACATGTACACTAGTATGTATGAGTTTTCTTGGCTTACTTACTAAAAATGTTGGTTATTGGATATGAATGTGTGAACCCTGTGTCTTTTCCCTTGTATCTTAAAATAGTTTAACTTCAGGACGAAGTTTCCTGAAGGGTGGGTGTATGTAACAACCCTAAGTAATTAATCAATTTTCATGATTTAAATAACTGTTTAATGTATATTAGTTAACTAATTAATTAATTAATTGTCCTGATTTAATAATTCTTTAATGTATATTAGTTAATTAATTAATTAATTAATTTCATGATTAAATATTTGGTTAATGAATTTGAGTTTAATAAATTTTAATTTATTAAATGGAGACTTAATGTATCGAATGATGGAACCATTAAAGAGAAAGGGGATAAGGTGGTTGGCATTGAATGGAGGGATAAGGTGGGTGAGTCTTAATGAAAGGGAGAAGGTGGTGAATGAGAAAGGGGGAAAGGAGGATAAGAGGAGGGAAAAACACTCGAGAAAGGACTTTTGGATTTTTGGGGAGAGAATCATTTTGAGAGGAGAGGACTGTATTGCTGGTTTGGGGCTGGAGTAGCTTGCTGGAGGATGGTACTGGTTTTTTCTTGAGAAACTTGTTGGATTTTTGTGGATTGAGACAAGGGGGCACCAGTTGCTAGGATTTTTGGGCTCGGGGGCCAGGAATCCTTAGAGAATCCTGGAGCTAGGGAGCCAGAGAGGCTATGTTCTAGCTGGCTGGGAGTTTAGTCAATTTTGGGCAGAGCATCAGGCAGAGTTGGAGAACAACAATAACATCAGTTAGAGGTATGTGATTTTATTATTATGTTGTGTTATGTGGTTTATTATCATGCTGCTGAATATGCTGAATATGTGGTTTATTATGATGTTGAATATGTGGTTTATTATGATGCTTCTCATAAAATTTAATTATGTTGAATAATGAATGGTTAAAAAGTTAGGATAGCATTTATCTATTTTAACTTATGTTTTATAACGCTTTGTTGGAAGAGACCTTACAAAAAACTTTGGTTTTTTAGTGGATACTGGTGACAGGTTAGAGCAGGGTACACACATGTTTTGGGAGCAACCCAATGGATCAGGTACTGGGTCTACGATTTATTTTCTACCTCGTTCAGAGGATAATATTCCCATTGGAGCCAATGTTATCACATGCTAATGTGTATTAATGTTTCCAAAGCATATTGTGCTTGTGTTATCTTTCCACTCAGATTTTAAATTTTTTTCACCAACTCCGTCAAGCTCCCATCACCTAAATCCTTCACTCGACTAATCATCCAAAATAGTCATGTCCTCCATGAGTCAAAATTGGAAAATATCCCAAACCTATATCTAGCCTTAATTCTTATCTAAATCCCTCAGTTCCATCACTTCATCCATTTTTACCCTTATTATCATATTCCCATTGAAAATTAAAAATATTCCTTTTATTAAGCTTAAGATCCATTATCCTATCCACAAAGTCATGTGATGAGCGTCATATGCCCAAAGTCCTTAGAAAAATGGAAAAGGGTTTATTATTATTAATATAAATGTTTTTATATTAAAATATTTATATTAATATTTAATCCAATATTTAATTCATGACCTCACGTCAAATCATGGGCACAAATCTCAATTTTTAATATTGAAAAATTAAAGGGTGGATGAATTGGATTACTGAGAGAGGGGGTGAATCAATAATAACGTAATTATAATCCTTTTTCTCCAAATAATCCAAGTGTTATATCAATGTAGAATTAGTATCCAATAATGAGCAATAAGAAATGAACAATCACACACATACACAGTACACCAATGTTTTACGTGGAAACTCAAATCAGGAAAAAACACTGAATGATTTATCTTATATGTCTTGAAGAATTACATTCATTGGAAGCACCAACTTCCTTTGTTTTCCAGCTGCAACTGGAAGGAGGCTCCAACCCCCTAGTTTC
>SNQJ01S0260882.1:0-12243 GCA_010110895.2 Picea sitchensis
TGAATTACATCATTCAGACACTTTTTTTTTAGAGGTGTTGATCTATCTTTGATAGTTTGTGTAGACTTGTCTGTTTGTGAATTAGTTTTCATGACTGACAAAGGCTATTATGCAGAGTCTAGTGGGAAAAAATCCGTGGCAAGCTGATCCAGCTTTTCAAGTTCAGATTTTTTGATTTTCTGTCAGAAGTCCTTTTGTATGTTTCATTGGGGATGTCTAAGTTTGACTTTGGTCCAAAACTTCCTCAGGAAATTTTGTAAAGAGAATGAGTATTTGATGAATTGGAATGAAATAAAGGATTGATTTATGTCTCATATGTGTTGATTATTGAATTGGTGTCTTTACTTTCATCTCTATATTTATTTCAGCATCTGATATGTTCAGAAAATTACATAAAAATTGATTTTTTCAACAAGCTTTTAATTATAAAAAATAGCTTAAGCACTTGTAAACAATACTTGTGAATTAGGATATTATTTTTGATGGATATAAACATAGGGTGATATTCCCATCTATATATCTTTAGCCAAGAAGGATATGAAAATGTTTGAGTAAGATCATTTCATATCTTTTCCTCAACATTGGGCATACCAAAAAAAAAGGGATTAGAGACTAAATGTATTGACCAAGACTTATAACCTGGTGTACCAAAACGAGATATGAAGGGATTCATTCCTATGGGTTGAGTAGAACCCACATGTTGGGTAGTATTAGAGGTGGGGATATCCGACACCCCAATCATCGAGGATGAAAGAGTCGAAGGGATCCCACTAATCACAGAAGATATAGGAGTTGAGGGACTCCTTGTGATGTTCAGGTTTAACTCAATACTCATAACTAGTTAATTACAAGTTTGGGAGGTGGAGATATATGTACCACGTCTATTAACTTTACACCTTTTATAAGGAAAATTTGATAAAGAATCAAGATGCAGTGGTAACTTCAACAAATGACGAGACCTGCGAGGAGGCTGGTCTTTCTCCATGATGACTCAAGAATCAATACATAAAACCAAATCCTAGGTCCAACTAATAGTCAGAGAGCACACTGAGATAAAGTAACAAGGCCAATGCACACAAACAAGATATAGTGGCTGAAAAGGGGCCTCCCTCACAATAGTAGGTATGTCTCGCCCAAGAGGGGTCTAAGACTCCATTCAAAATATTGGAGGTATCAAAATCAATTATAAGGGACCTCGTGGGCTTAACATCACAGTTGGTCAGATCCTCCTAGAGAGGTAATCCTCCATAAAGGTTGTGTGTTGTTCGACCCTTATCTGACTCATGGTACCTCGATAATAACCCCTGCAAGTAACCTGTGTGGCTACCTATGTCAAGCAACTAGAGTCACCAAAATATAACCAATGCGTAGGCGAACAGTCATAAGTATGGTCCACCGTATGGGTAGGGTAACAAAGCCCAAAATCTTTAAATCACTTCCTCTCACGGAGGTAAAGTTACTAGAAAGACCCCCAAATATGAATAGAACCCCATAAATATCTTTGATGCTAAGAAGGTATTAGAGGGATATCTCTGCAACCAACTTCGCACGACCTCGTGCTTAAATCCAGTGTGAACGAAGCCTCCTAACGTCGCTAATTACACAATATGTTTCACCACTCCCTAGTCAAACACATATGCTTAGTTTAATAGCCTTGGATAAGTTTACTCACAAAATCCTATTGCAAGGCCCTATGTCCTATACTTGTTTGTGTACACTGAAAAATAAAACTGTTTCTAATCAATTTTAATTTTAATGGCTTCTTCTTACGCAAGAGGTGTGGTTGTGAAACTAATGGTATTACGACTCAACATATAAAAGAAACAAATATAAAAACAATGCTAAGTACTAATATTTAATTTCAAAGAGATGGTATGCTTCTAAATGCAAATTTTCCAATGCAATCTCTACAATTTCAATGAAATGCAATATCTCCACATGTGTCAAAATCAATGCAAAGTAATCAAAAGAGAAAATGCCATAATGGAAAATGAGCAAATGTTTTTGTATTTTCAATATAAAGAAAAGAAAATACAAGGAATGAATAGAAACTTCACATGCAGACCCAACTGTGATCCGAATATATGAGTGGAATGAAATAAATAACAAATTAAACACAATAACACAAAGATACAAAGAACAAAAACATATATGTAGTGAACAATAACTTCTATTGAATAAATAAAATAGGTTGAAATTGTAAAATTGCAGAACTGAAAACAACTTGCTTGAATGGTGGTAGCTATCTATGAGAAGAGATGTGGCTCTTACGCACATCTGTCTGAGCAAAATGATTACAATGAGGCTCCAGATGACTTTTTAACATTACTCATGAATTCCAAAACCCTAAACATCCAAAAACCTAACCCTAGGATATGAAACACCAAACGTTATGTGGGCCTCGATGGGTAAGTTGGTACCTCGACTTCCCGAGGTCGTAACTTTTGCATACGAACTCCTTTTTAGGTGCGTGATATCTTGGTTGAAAGGTATTTTCGTTAAATATAGATTATGACATAAAACTTTGACTCTATTTATAGTTTGACTGTGGCAAGCCAAAAAAATATTGTTTAGAGCCCCAAAATTACCCTTGAAGTACAAAAAGATGTATTGACATGGAAAATTCCAAAATAATCTAGTTGGATTAGATGGGTGGCCACCAATATCCACCTGGCAGCTATGTAGGACTTCAAACAACCCCCAAAATATAGAACTGACAATTAAAAAGAATTACAGAAGAACATTCTGAACTAAAACTGTCAAAAGTAGCTAGTTGGAATAGGTGGGTAGCCACCAATATCCATCTGGATCATTCCTCCCCCCTTAGGAAGAAATGGTCTCCATTGTGTTGAGTTCCCCCATCAAGTGAGGAAATTTCTTCTGAATTTGGCCCTGGGTGAGCCATTTTCCTTGGTGCAGGAGATGCCCTTCCTTGGCAGCCCAATAAAGCTAGATCATTTGTTGGCGAGTTCCCTTGACTTGTGTGTCCACTATTTGATCAGTGGATTCTTGTTCCATGCAATCAAGGTTGATCTCTGTTGGTGTCAATTGTTTTTCGATTTCTGAGGTGTCCAATAATGGTGGAAAATATGGCCGGAGGAGGTCCACATTGAACACTGGGTGCAAGCCAAGGAAGGGGGGAGTGTTGAGGTCAAAAGAATTATCTCCCACAACCTTGGTGATAGTGTAAGGCCCATAGCAAAGTTGAAGAAGCCTTCGATGGGGCCTTTTATGGAGTTATTTATGCAAATGTAACCAGACCTTGTCTCCCACCTATAACTTGTGTGGTACCCGATGTTGATCATGACACTTCTTGTAGTTAGCATTGGCTTTCTGCAAATTCTCATGGACTTGTTGGAAGATGTGTTGAATCCGCTCAATGAATCTGATGGATTTGTTGGCCTCAGACTAAACATGAGAATATTATGTGTGTGCGGTTGTAAGAGCTAGTGAAACATCAATGGGACCCAAGGGTTGGAATGCCAACCCCACCTGAAATGGGCTATGGCCGGTGGATCTATGAAGAGCCCTGTTGTAGTTGTGATGAACATAGGGAAGAATCTCATCCAATGTACGTGAATTATTAGAGTTATACATGTGTAGGATGTGCACAATCATCCGATTGATGACCTTTGTCTAGCCATCGGTTTGAGGGTGGAAGGTAGTGTATTTAGTGAGCTTCATGTCCAACAGTGACCAAAGACTTGACCAAAATGTGCCGAGGATCCTGTTGTCTCGATCGGAGATGATGGTATGTGGCATCCAAAAATGGACCCACACTTATTCAAAGAAGAGCTTGGAAGTATCTGTCATTGTGATACTATTCTTGAAGGTTGTGAGAATGGACATCTTTGAAAACCGATTAACTACCACAAATACACAATCATGTCATTGATTGGTGGATAGAAGGCCATACATGTAATCCTTTGAGATGGATTCCCAAGGCCTCTTGAGAGTAGGAAGAGGGGTGTATAAGCCTTGCTTCTTGATGGCTAGCTTGGAAATGGAACATGCAGTGCAAGATATGATATACTTGCTCACATCCTGTCAAAGTTTTGGCCGACAAAAATGTTTCTGTAGAACAACCACAATTTTCTCCACACCAAAATGTCCTTCCATCCGAATGTAGTGAGCCTCCCAAATCAAATTTGCATGCTCTCTAGCAGGAACAAAGAGGTACCTCCATAATAACCTCTGCAAGTAACCTATGTGGCTACCTATGTCAAGCAACTAGAGTCACCAAAATATAACCAATGCGTAGGCGAATAGTGGTAAGTCTGGTGCACCATATGGGCATGGTAACAAAGGAAGAAATATTGAAAGCACTGCCTCTCACGGAGGTAAAATTACTAGAAAGACCCCCAAATATGAATAGAACCCCATAAATA
Organism: Picea sitchensis; assembly: GCA_010110895.2. Classification (NCBI taxonomy): domain Eukaryota; kingdom Viridiplantae; phylum Streptophyta; class Pinopsida; order Pinales; family Pinaceae; genus Picea; species Picea sitchensis. The sequence goes on from SNQJ01S0260882.1 coordinate 4,389, forward strand.
TCTTTGATGCTAAGAAGGTATTAAAGGGATATCTCTGCAACCAACTTCACACGACCTCATGCTTAAATCTGGTGTGAACGAAGCCTCCCAACGTTGCTAATTACACAATATGTTTCACCACTCCCTAGTCAGACACATATGCTTATTTTAATAGCCTTGGATAAGTTTATTCACAAAATCCTATTCCAAGGCCCTATGTCTTATACTTGTTTGTGTACACTGAAAAATAAAACCGTTTCTAATCAATTTTAATTTATCAATGTTAATTTTAATGGCTTCTGCTTACGCAAGTGGTGTGGTCATGAAACTAATGGTATTACGACTCAACATATAAAAGAAAGAAATATAAAAACACTGCTAAGTACTAATCTTTAATTTCAAAGAGATGATATGCTTCTAAATGCAAATTTTCCAATGCAATCTCTACAATTTCAATGAAATGCAATATCTCCACATGTGTCAAAATCAATGCAAAGTAATCAAAAGAGAAAATGCCATAATGGAAAATGAGGAAATGTTTTTGTATTTTCAATATAAAGAAAATAAAATACAAGGAATGAATAACAACTTCACATGCAGACCCTACTGTGATCCGAATTTATGAGTGGAATGAAATAAATAACAAATTAAACACAATAACACAAAGATACAAAGAGTAAAAACATATAACTAGTGAACAATAATTTCTATTGAATAAATAAAATAGGTTGAAGCTGTAAAACTACAGAACTGAAAACAACTTGCTTGAATGGTGGTAGCTATCTATGAGAAGAGATGTGGCTCTTACGCATATCCGTTTTAGAAAAATGATTACAATGAAGCTCCAGATGACTTTTTACCATTACTCATGAATTCCAAAACCTTAAACATCCAAAAACCTAACCCTAGGATATGAAACACCAAAAGTTATGTGGGCCCCGATGGGTAAGTTGGTACCTCAACTTCCTGGGGTCGTAACTTTTGCATACGACCTCCTTTTTAGGTGCGTGATAGCCCATTGGAAAGGTATTTTCGATAAATATAGATTATTCCATAAAACTTTGACTCTATTTATAGTTTGACTATGGCAAGCCAAAAAAATATTTTTTAGAGCCCCAAAATTACCCTCGAAGTACAAAAAGATGTATTGACATGGAAAATTCCAAAATAATCTAGTTGGATTAGGTGGGTGGCCACCAATATCCACCTGGCATCTATGTAGGACTTCAAACAACCTCGAAAATGTAGAACTGACATTTACAAAGAATTACAGAAGAACGTTCTGAAGTAAAACTGTCAAAAGTAGCTAGTTGGAATAGGTGGGTGGCCACCAATATCCACCTGGATTAATCCTCCCCCCTAGGAAGAAATGGTATCCATTGTGTTGAGTGCCTCCATTAGGTGAGGAAATTTCTTTTGAATTTGGCCCTGGGTGAGCCATTTTCCTTGGTGCAGGAGATACCCTTCCTTGACAACCCGATAAAGATGGATCCTCTGTTGGTGAGTGCCCTTGACCTGTGTGTCCACTATCTTATCAATGGATTCTTGTTCCATGCAGTCAAGGTTGAGCTCTGTTGGTGTCAACTATTTTTAGATTTCTGAGGTGTCCAATAATGGTGGAAAATATGGCCGGAGGAGGTCCACATTGAACATTGGGTGCAAGCCAAGGAAGGGGGGAGTGTTGAGCTCAAAATCATTATCTCCCACAGCCTTGGTGATAGTGTAAGGCCCATAGAAAAGTTGAAGAAGCTTTCGATGGGGCCTTGTATGGAGTTATTTATGAAAATGTAACCATACCTTGTCTCCCACTTGTAACTTGTGTGGTACCTGATGTTTATCATGGCACTTCTTGTAGTTAGCATTGGCTTTCTGCAAATTCTCATGGACCTGTTGAAAGATGTGTTGAATCTGCTCAATGAATCTAATGGTTTTGTTGGCCTCAAACTGAACATGAGACTATTATGTGTGTGTGGTTGCAAGAGGTAGTGCAACATCAATGGGACCCAAGGGTTGGAATCTCAACCCCACCTGAAATGGGCTATGGCTGGTGGAGCTATGGAGAGCCATGTTGTAGTTATGATGAACATAGGGAAGAATCTCATCCAATGTACGCGAATGCTTAGAGTTATACATGTGCAGGATGTGCACAATCATCCAATTGATGACCTCTGTTTGGCCATCAGTTTGAGGGTGGAAGGTAGTGGATTTAGTGAGTTTTGTTTCCAACAGTGACCAAAGACTTGACCAAAATGTGTTGAGGAACCTGCTGTCTTGATCGGAGATGATGGTATGTGGTATCCAAAAATTGACCCATACTCATTTAGAGAAGAGCTTGGAAGTATCTGTCGTTGTGATACTATTCTTGAAGGTTGTGAGAATAGACATCTTTGAAAACCGATTAACTACCAAAAATACACAATCATTACCTTTCTTGGTGGATAGAAGGCCATACATATAATCCATTGAGATTGATTCCCAAGGCCTCTCAAGAGTAGGAAGAGGGGTGTATAAGCCTTTCTTCTTGATGGCTAGATTGGAAATGGAACATGCAGTGCAAGATATGATATACTTGCTCACATCTTGTCGAAGTTTTGGCCGATAAAATGTTTCTATAGAATGACCACAATTTTCTCCATGCCAAAATGTCCTTCCATCCGACTGTAGTGAGCCTCCCAAATCAAATTTTCATGCTAGCTTGGAGGAACAAAGAGGTGGCTCATATGGAATAACAGTTTTTCCTGAATGTGAAAATCAGTGACATTCGCGCCTTTACCCAAGAGCTGATAGGTGGTGGAGAAGTCAAGATATTGGTGATAAAGTTGGGGCCACTCAGATGCCTCATGCCCATAGGAATGGAGAATGATGGTGAGTGAAACCACGGGAGGTCAACTGAGGAAATCAAAAAAATGATTTGTGCTCCCTATCTTATACTTGATGTTGAGATGGAACTGTTGTAGGTATGTGGACCACTTCTGATGGCGATTGTTCTACAACTTCCCCTGTGTCTGTATGAACTGCAAAGGATTTTAATCAATGTGGATGATTGTCTCCTTTCCGAGAATTTAATGTTTCTATTGATGACATTATTGTACAATGGAATGCATTTCCTTGTCATAGGTTGGGTATTTCCAGACAGTATCTGACAGTGTCTCACTATGGTATGCTACTGGATGATCGTGCTAAGTGAGAACTACACCTACAACATAGTTGGATGCATCAATCTCAATCTCGAACGATTTTTGAATATCAAGTAAGGAGAGTACTAGAGATAAGTACAAGCGATGCTTTAGATCATCAAATGTTGATTGTTGTGCCTTCCCCCACGTGAAATTTTCCTTGCCACCTCCCTTGGTCACTTGGATAAGGGCCCATGCAATATGGGAGAATCCCAACATGAACCGTTGGTAGAAGTTTGCAAGTCCCAAGTAGCTTCGAAGCTCAGTTAGTGTGGTCGAGGATAGCCAATCACAGATGACTTGAATCTTAGCTGGATCCACATGTACTTCATGTTCTTCAACAATGTAGCCCAAGTATTGGGCCTTGTTCATGCGAAAGGAGCATTTTTCCAAGTTGGCATATAGCTTGCGCTATCAAAGAGTGCTCAAAACCTACTGAATATGTTGCAAGTGATCCTCCTAAGTTATATTGAATATGAGTATTTCATCCAGATATACCACCACAAAAGAGTTGCCGAAGGGTCTCAATACATTATCCATCAACCTCATGAAAGTTGTTGGTGCATTTGTTAGGCCAAAGGGCATGCCTAGCCATTCAAAGAGACCTTCTTTAGATTTGAAAGTTGTCTTCCATACACCAATCGGTTCGATGGGAACCTAGTGTTAGCCATACTTTAGGTCAATATTGAAGAAGAACTTGACCCCCTTGAGTTGGTCAAGAAGTTCATAAATTCGGGGAATTGGTTATCGGTTCCTGACCATGATTTTTTAATGCTCTGTAATCAATGCAGAGTCACCAAGTCTCGTCTTTCTTCTGCACCAGTACAATAGGGATTCCACAAGGGGAGGAGTTGGGTTTGATATACCCCTTTTGAAGTATCTCTTGGATCGGACGCTTGATTTCGTCATTTTCCATTAGCGAGCGATGATAAACTGGTCCATTAGGCAGAGGTTCACCGGGGGTTAGATCAATTGGATGCTTGACTTGGAAGTGCGTCGGTACCTTGGTGGGTGAGGAGAAGATGTCTTTGTACTCTTCCGTGATTCTGTCCACTTTCTTCTACTACAAAGAGAGGCTTTGTGTAGAGGTCACGAATGCGGTGGGGACCTTCTACTTACTGTGAGCATAGATAAAAAATAAGACGAACTTCCCAGTATGTGAAATGACCTTACTGCATTGCTTAGTAGAGATTAAAGAAATAATGCTAGGCGACGCCACCTCTGGTATCCTGTACAATTATATATCCAAAGTAATAATAACACTGTGGGGTATAGAATCATACACATCATGTTGCTTCCACAAATATGGTTTTCCTAAAAAACCATCACAATATTCAAGGGGAGAAATATCACACAATACCTCATCTTTGAAGGGATTGATGCCGTAGGGAAGATGACATTGTTGGCTGACATAAAGATCTGTTCCTTTGTGAGGCAAGATGATGGTGTAGGGATGCAGGTGCGGTGTAATCAAAAGGTCCAACCACTTGATGAACTATACTGAGATTAGGTTCTTCTAAATGTCGCTATAGAAAATGAAATGAAGCGAAGTCCCCTTTACCCACATCTGTGAGTGAAAGAGGCGTTCCCCTTCCTCTTGTTCTTCTAGTTCGCTTGGATGAACTTTGGTGGTAGCGATAGTGGTGTTGGGTTCAACATCGATAATATGATTCCATCCTTATGGATTTGATTCAGATAATAATATGCCTCTGACTTGGAAACTTTCAACTCGTCCACTAGTTACTTCTTGGAGAGACATTCTTTGGTGTTGTGCCAAGGGATTTTATGGTATTTGCACCACTTTCTTGTGTTCTTCTTTGACTTCTCATTACCCTTCTTGTGTTGCATCTTGGACTAGTTCTCCTTAGAGTGGACATATTTTCTTTGTCTCTTTTTTTGTGGGTTGGGGCCACCTTTTCCCTGCTTCGGTTGTGTGGAGTTTGCAGATCCAAACTCTCCCCTCTTCTACTTAAATTTCTACTTGATCTTGAAAACATATCTATAAGCCGTAGCCAATGATACGATGTACATAAAATCCATTTCTGTTTGAATGTATCTATGCAAAAAACCATGATATTTGAGCACCATATTTCATTTAGAGTCTTTGATACCAAATTTGGTGTGCAGAGTATGGAAAATATTGGTGAAATCTGCTACTGTCTGGTCCCTTTCCTGACGTAGGGCGGTCCATCTTGTGTACTGGTCCTCGTATCTTCCAACAAGGTAGTATTTTTCTTTAATGGAATCCCTGAAAGAATCCCATGTGGGGGTGACTGCAAATATTGCAGATTCCTCTATGTATTTTTTCTCAAAGTAAGTATCCTACCAGTACTTAACATGGGGGACAACCTTGAGGAGTGAAAAAGTAATATTTTCCCTATCGGAAAAATTGTGGACTAAAAAATACCCTTTGATCAGATTCAACCATTTATATATAGCATCCACATATATCAATCCTTCAAATAATTCAATATCAATATTTTATTGTACCTTGAAGGGGGTTGCATGGCCTCTTGATGAAGATGCGTCTCCTGTGGGCAACCACCGAAGGATCTGTGTAAAGTTGTCCATCATTTCGTTCCTTTTTCGCGCAAGGGATTCCTAGAGAAACAATTTAAAAGGATCTCATGCTCCATCATCTTTATTATCGTCCCCCGTGATTTGTAGTCGGGCTCGGCATGATCGATCTTGCAAAGGCACAACTAGTTCGAGTCCCAACTTCTTGTACCCAGATCTTGTTGGGGACATGCACAAAGAAAAATAAATGAAGAGCATACCGCTCTGATACCACTGATATGAATTTATGAGAGGAACGAAATAAATAACATACTAAACACAATAACACAGATGTACAGAGAACAAAAACAGATATCTAGTGAACAATAACTTCTACCAAATAAATAAAATAGGCTGAATCTGTAAAACTATAGAACTGAAAACAACTTGCTCGAATGGTTGTAGCTATATTTGGGAAGAGATGTGGCTACTATGCACATCCATCTAATAAGAATGATTAAAATGAGGCTCCAGAGGCCTTTTTAACATTACTCATGAATTCCAAAACCCTAGACATCCAAAAACCTAACCCTAAGAGATGAAACACCAAAATTTATGTGGGCCTCGATGGGTAAGTTGGTACCTCAACTTCCTGGGGTCGTAAATTTTTCATACGACCTCTGTTTTAGGCGCGTGATATCTCGTTGGAAAGGTATTTTCAAGAAATACACGTTATGCCATCAAAATTTGACTCCGTCCATAGTTTGACTATGCCAAGCCAAAAAACATTGTTTAGGGACCCAAAATGACCCTGGAAGTACAAAAATATGTACTGACATGAAAAATTCCAAAATAATCTAGTTGGATTAGGTGGGTTGCCACCAATCTCCACTTGGAAGCTGTGTAGGACTTTAGATAGACCTGAAAGTGTAGAGCCCACAATTTCAAAGAATTACATAAGAATGTGTTGAACTAAAACTGTCAAAAGGAGCCAATTGGAATAGGTGGGTGGCCACCAATATCCACCTGGATCATACTACAAGAAAAAATATACAAGCCAAGAAGGATACCGAGAATCAAACACCCAAACCAATGTGAAAGGAAAACCAATGAAAAAGGATGATAAGAAATAATATCGCCTAAAAATTCAAGAATAAGAAGGCTTCCTATCACTTTGTAAGCACTTAACAGTCAGGACAGAGACCCAAGAAGACTCAACAACCAACCAAAGTCACCCAGTAAACACCAAACTTCAGCCAACAAGACTAAAGAGATGATGTACGTGACTGTTTGAGAAAAACACGTGTATGTAAGCACCCTAAAGGAGGACATCTCGCATATGTACGTGTCTGTCAAGGAAAAAACTGCGTATACCCAGTAAAATACTGTCAGGGAAAAGGTTAATCCAAGAAAATCATATGCAAATTCTAAATAGGATTTCAAGCAATCTAGTGACAAGGAAACTTAAGCTAACAGAGAGCAACTCAAGGATAAAAACACTCCAAACCCTAAAAAAGAAGATCAATCCCTAGTATGGTCGCCAATTCTGTTACGAGGAAAATCTCTCTATGGAATTGGGTAAAACACAACAGACGAAATGAAATGTAGAAATCAACTCTAATCCCAAGTATGCTATATAAATGAAATGATAACAAGATAAGGCCAAGACCCTACCTCGTCTGGATGTTTGATGCAGAGCACCGTTGAGCACGCAACTCAAATCTCTATACCTGCAACTTATCCTCAACAACCAAGATACACAAGCATGCGGTGACAATATATAATGTTAGCATATAGATTAACATAATCCATTAACATACATGTCGAATAAGCCCATGGAATAATAATTTGAATATTTTCAAGATATCAATTGGACGAGAAAATAGTATTTCTATTAAAATAATCAATAGAAGTATATAGGTGGAATTGTTTTGTAATGGCACCTATTGGAACCGAGAAACTAAGTCCCTTCAGCTGAGCCTCCACCACTTCAATCCTTCACCAAAGGGAATCTCATATAAAGGATCCAATGAGGTTCTCCATCACAAAGAAGGAAGAGTTGGAGGGTTGAACAAGGGGTTCAAACTTTCAAGGACAAAGGGATGCAGACTCAATATGAAGTGAAATTTCTCTAGAGTGTCTTCTCTCTAAAATTTGAATTGTTCAATCCCTCAAGGGTTGGATATGGCTCAATTTATAGCCTT
>SNQJ01S0260883.1:0-12242 GCA_010110895.2 Picea sitchensis
TTTACCCCCAGCCTAGCTTCCAAGGTCAGCCCGTCACTTCACCACAGCTAGAAGTAGTCAGAGAAGGGATCCCCCCAACGGAATCACAGGACGGTCCCCCGCCACTTCCCCCAAAGACTGGCCCTCTCGCCCGTTTTAGATGGAAAAAATAGTAGTCAAAGACCCCTAAAATGTTACTAAGTGTTGTTAGGACCCTCGGGTGGGTCTTTAAGGTGTGTTGGGTTCGTTTTAAAGAGTTTTAAGCACTTTTATTTTACTTATTTAACGTATGGCCGTGAGCAAAAGTGTTAAAAACGAAAGCTTGAGAGATTGCAATTATACCATCATAGACATGTAAAGATAAAGCAATGTATGAGCAAATGATTAAACCATCAATGTATCATCATATGCAAGATTAATTAAGCATTAAACCAAGAACCATAAAGCATATAATAATACTTAAAACGAAAGATAAAACTTTAAGCACTTAGAAGATTAAACCATGAACATGTAAGATGATCTAGGTTACTTGTAATGAGTTAAGATGTGTATGAGTTTAGAAGAGAGATAAACTATGAGCAAGAGAACTAAACCATTCACATCAATATCATAAGCACAATAAGATTATTTTTGTTTTAAAGCATCTAAACTAACATCACATGAAAAATTAAACCATTAACCAATATGTGTGAAATGCTAGCAACAAAGTAAAGAATTAGACCTTTAAGAGCATTAGATGTTTAAACCATAGGTATGTAAGATTATTTGCAAGCGTTGAGATATGTTTGAGAGCTTAAAGTGTTGAGAGATTTAGAGCATTAGCATAGGTGTCTAAGCTATCAAAACATAAACAAGATAAGAATATACGTGTGTGAGCAATTAACCTTTTAGCATATGTGAGATATCAACTACTAACCAAGTGCTTATGTGTGACTAAATTGTTTGTGTTATGTGCAGCAGAGAGGGCAATCAAGGCTGTGAAGAAAACGTCCAAACAAGGCAGGCCGTGAGAAAATCTGCTAGGGGGGCCGTGAGCAAGGAGGGCACTAGGCTGTGAGTGTATTGTGCAGGTAGGTCGTGGGCTACAACAGCAGCAGGCCATAGGCTTAGAAGAGGTGAGGCCGTGGGCAAATGATGAGGCAGGCCGTGGGCTTAAGGTGCCCAAATGGACACCTAGGCCGTGAGCAAAAGGGGTCAAACCGTGACCTCAAGGGAGGCTCAACAAGAGACTAGGCCTTGAGCATTTAATGGCTGGGCCGTGGGCTAAACAGGTGCCTCCAAGGTGTATCAATATGTATCCAAAACTTGATCAAATCACCTTAAATACTATGCTAAGTTACCAATGTGAAATAGCTTGTTAAGGGTAATGAACTTAGCAAGAAAATGACATTTAGAGCTTCATCATCATATGCATGTAAGATAGACTAGATAACTTCAAGATGTAGATCTAGAATGTAGAGGCACAATGAAACTATCTAACTCCTTAACATGAAAAGCAAGAGCATATGATAAACAATGAAAGGAAACTAAGCTTGCAAGAGTAGATCTATCTAAGATGTATCAAATGATAAAAGCAAGGTAAACTCTACAAGTTGATTTTCTTAGATCCAAGGCGATATTGGGGATGACTCCCCCAAGGTGCCGGCAAGTGAGGCTACCATCAACAAGACAAACTTGCACAGAAAAGGGGGGCTTTGAGTCCTTATAACTTTGATGAACCAAAGAGTCCTTGAATTGGACTAAGGAGAAGCTGCTGGCCTACCCCTCAGGAAAGAACTATCTTGATGGTGCTAGCAAGCATTAATGAATTTATTTTACACAAATAAATGAAAGAATGATACAAAGGAATGATTAGATCTAAACTATGTTACTTCTAGGGCCCAAAAACTACTAAGGAACTTCAGAAATTTATGTAGAAGTGAGATAGAAGAGGAGAGATGTTACCCAAGCTCAAGAAGAGCAAGCTTGGAGGCCTCCTAGGTGTTGTATGCAGTCAATACCCTCAATATATGACGCTGCCCTGCAATATCAGCAAGCTAAAGCTCGCTGAAAACGCTGCAAAACACCAAGAAAAGTGATGGAAAATTTCTGTGTAAACACAGAAAATTTCCAGCCAATAAAAGAGATAGATAAAATGTATTATATGACCTTTATAAAGCTAAAACAAAGGCTGAAAAGTATATGAAATGACAGTAGAAAAATGTATGGCAAAGGAAAGAGGTTTTGGAGTGTGTGAGAGTCTCAAGGAAGGACTCCTCTCCGAATCTTCTCCCAAATGAAACCCTTGATGTGACCTGCAAAAGCTTAGTGAAACATATGCAACATAGAATAGATAGATATCCTAGATCAACCTAAGCCAGAAATACTTATGAATTCTAGGTTACCCAAAATGATCATAGACAACAGGAATACTCAAAGTTATCTCACCAAAGCAAACTACTTTGAACTCAAGATCCCCATCCAATGTGAGGCATATGAACAAAAAGTAAACAACATCACCTCATGGGCAGAAGAATGCTCAAAAATATATGTCCTCCAAATCTTTTTCATTACCAAAATGATGGAGCAAATGAAATGGATGGCAAGGTAACAGAAGATGGACTTGTGAAGAATTTCAGCATAATAGTGTTGGCAAGAGATTGGTGAAGAAAAAAAGTGAGGAGAGGGGTTCCTTTATACCTCTAGAGGCAAAGGAGGGTCTTAGATCCAAAGAACAAGTGTTGGTTAGCTAGCTAGAAGCACAAATCCCTAAGAGAGAGTGCCCTAGCTAGAGGTTTTTCTAGTCTTTGGAATGAGTGAAAAACGGATTGGTGAGGTGGAGGGTGTAGATAGGTTAGAAAACTAGCAATAGAGCACTAGGCCTAGGAAGAGAACCCACTTGCCAAAACAGAAGTGGAGAATTAGGTGTGGTGAGGTTGGAATGAGTTTAACTAAGACACCATTAGAGAAAAGGGGGCTGACTGGGTTGGGAAAGGGTGTGAGGGTGGAAAGGTCACCCAAAGAGCTGTGGGTGGTGGGAGAGAGACAACCCATGTGCACAAAATGAAAATGGGGTTGGAGTTTTGGGTGGGTGAGTAGCTCACAACCAATGAAACACCATTGAGGAGAGTGAGTTTAGAGAGGAGGATTGGATTAGGATGAAGAGTTTTAATTTAGAGTTTTAAGTTGGGTTTTTGGTAGATTAGGGTTTAGTAGAAAAAGCTTTGGAGGCAGCACCACACGTGGAGCCTCTTAGGCTCCCCAAAGGAGAAATTAGGAGATTAATTAGTCAGGGGTCGAATTCCCCCTTAGGGCAGGTTTAATTAAGTAAAAAAGTGAATTAAAAGGTTGAATTAAGTTGGGAAAAGGTTGGGAAGGGATTTCAGGGTAGGTTAGGAGGGTATCTTGTTGCCACTTTCCTGGCCCACATCCACTCATTAACTCAAAATTACAACGATCTTGTGATTTTTTAATAAAATCACCTCGACAATCAAAATTGTTGTTATTGACTCTAGCTGACTCTAAGTGGACTAAGACATAGTAAAACTAATTAAGTGAGTTTATTTAGTCGATGTGGTGAGTGCTATTCCATTCATTTTGAGAGCACAAATACCCCTATCTTTCTCCCACAAAGGTGAAGTTTTTACAATGTTAAGCTCAAAAATAATTAATTAATTAAATTAATTAAGAAATTAGAAAATTAAAAAACTATATTTCGGCGGAATTTCATGAGAAACTCAAGACTGCTTGCCTGGCATGGTCATTTTACAATAATCCTAATAGGTTACTCAATGAACGAGATCAACAGAGCGCCTTCCACCACTTTGGAGAGGCACAGGAGGAGAAAAACTCAATGGAGATTAACGCGACTAGTTAGGCCGCATCTTACGAGGATAAGAAAAAAAAACCTCTAGATGAAAGGAACTCCCCTGATGTCAACATAAAAGGTACCTGACCTAACTATGTCCATGAAGACATTATTACATTATGTACCCTCGCAGGTGTGCGGAAATCCCGTTTACAAATTTTTTTAAGTGCTGGTGTATAAAAACACCCAGTAGAACCATCTCATCTAAGTAGGAATAATCTTCATGAAAATGGAGTTGAAAACCCACATGTTGAATAGAAATGATCAACGCGTGCTAAATCAAATATATGTTGCCATGACAGGAGGAAAAGGCCTCTATTGCAACAAGGAGGAGTGCTAGATTGAGGAAATAGGAGGGTATGAAAGATCCATTTTTGAGGGTGGTTGCTTTTGCAAGATTGAAGTGTTGAGGGAAGTATTATAATTTCACCTACTATAGAATTCTGAACTCCTAGACATCTACTAAGATTTTTGTGTTTTTGAAAGAGTGTCTGCATCAGACAGAAAAAGGAAATCCCGTTTACAAAAATTTAAGTGCTGGTGTATAAAACACCCAGTAGAACCATCTCTGTCTCTGACATAGAATAATCTTCATGAAAATGAGTTGACCCCTGTGTTGAATAGGCAGTCAACACGTGCTAAATAAATATATGTTGCCATGACAGAGGAAAGGCCTCCTGCAACAAGGAGGAGTGCTAGATTGAGGAAATAGGAGGGTATGAAAGATCCATTTTTGAGGGTGGTTGCTTTGCAAGCTTGAAGTGTTCAGGAAGGTATAATATTTTCACCTATATAGGAATTTACAGGCTCCTAGTCCATCAACTAAGATTTTTGTGTTTTTGAAAGAGTGTCTGCATCAGACAGAAAAACATAAAGATTTGGTAGCACCTGGCGCTACCAAATATCCTACACAGACTGCTCTGTGACTATGCTACCAAGGGCTTTACGGAATCTGCAGAGCATATTTTCAAAGGATCACTATGGAATCTGTAGAGAATTTACAAGAAGGGCACTATAGAATCTGTAGAGAAACTTTTCAAAGGAGCGCTACAGAATTTGCAAACCAGTTTACAAAAAGGCACTATGTAGCGAGCATAGGAAGGGTGCTATGGAATTTGCATAGTAGTTATAGGAAGGGCACTACGAAATCTGCAGAGCATCTTTTCTAAGGAGCACTACGGAATTGGCTACCATATGCGCTACGAATTGGCCATTACATTCAAAGATTTGAATTCATGACTCCTCCTTGAATTTGATGATGTGGAGGGAACCAAAGATCAGTAACTGGAAAATGAGGATCAACATATGAGCTTGAAGGACACATGGCACTAGAGAAATATGTGCCCAACTACAAGACATGACATTCAATGTTTGTTAGAGTGGTTGCCAACATGGCTCCTTAATTTTAGCAGTTTGTTAGATATGTTGGTACAGATGTTAGAATTGTAGTTTTTTGTTGAGAATCCTAGGATAGGAAGGCCAGCTCACACCTCTAGCTATTGCCCGTTATTTTTTATTACAAATGCATCTAATGAATGATTTGATAGGTTCGAATGGTTGATCAGAGCTCCCTTTTGTAATATTTTGACTAAGTAAAGATGTTCTCTGGTAATGTATGAGATTTGAGACATTTTCATTAATATAAGTCAGTTTCCTTTCAACATCTTCTTGCCTCTTATTCTGAAATGCTCATGATTGGATGATCCATATGAGATGTTGTGGTTGTGTTATAATGGATTTTTTATTATAATGTTGCTATGAATGTTTTTCAGAGTTTTAAACTTTAAGTTCAAGAAGTTCTTATGATTGAGTTTCTCTTCTCCTGGATGCTTGAAGGCTTTTTGCTTATAGCAGACCTATCCACCTTCCTCGCTAAGTATTCCTCCTATTCACCTTTACCCTTAAACCACTGACTAAAGTTAATCAAAACCTCATTTGCTTATGCATGCTAGCCCATATTTCTGTGTTAAGTCAATTCATATGTTGAGTTTTGTCCATTTGACCTTTAATCACTAATTCACATTCATAAACCTTTGATGGGTACTGGGTTTATCCTCTTTCAATTTGAGGGTAATTCTCAGTGCTAACATGGTTCATGGGAAATATGGAGGGAGTGTAATTAGAGAAAAGTGGTATAATGATAGGGGATCAATATACGAATATTGTTCAATCAATTAACCAACAATTTAACTGTGTATAAAAATATCAAAATATTAGTCACCATACCTTGCTATGTTATCCCTTTGTCACTTCTACACGGACTTTTCCTTTTAAATTTATATCACAGAACAGGGATGCAATAAGTGAAATCGGGATTATGAGGGGAATGTAATTAGCGAAAAATGATAGAATGATAGGGAATCAATATGGATATTTTTCAATTGAAAACAAATCATAACATGCTACCTTAAATGAATTTCAAAGTTTAGCAAGTGTTCCTTTTCCAAAACATCAATTCAAACTGGTATTTTCTTTGAAACATGTGCTTGCTGGTTTCCAAATTATTTCACACAATAATCTATATGCCTAGAATTATTTAATCACAGTAACCATTGTATCCACATTATCATTATATGACAGTCATAACGAATATCATTGTAATCTCTATAAAAAACCACAATAGCCTTTGAGCCACAACCATAACATTAAATCCAATACTTAATCATTTAAAACCAACAGGAGTACGTATAGTGTTGACAATCAACTCATATCCATAAATTATTTAAGCACTGTTCAATGCAATCATTCTGGATGTTATCACTCTTATTTGGGCCTCAAACATTTATATCACATGTGTCCCTTTTATACAATCAACATAATGATTGAACCAAAAATAACATTCAATAATTTGATCACAAGCTTCAAATGGATAGGTGGGTACAGATCTCTTCTAGAATTACCAAACATGGGATCCAACAAAATCGAGCCCAAGTAACTGAGCATGCACAGTGCTCCCATCAACCTCAAATTGGATTAAATATGATCTCAATATAATATTCAGGGTTTAAGATAGCAAGTGGAAGAGACAACAAGCGGTTCGACCAGAGAGTTTGGAATTCGAATGGAATAGACAACTCATTCCGTAGGTTCCCTATCATAATTTACCGTGAAACAATAAAATGCAATATTTCTCTTGGCTGTATGGGTTTCAAAACAATAGACTGCAGATTTCAACAGAAAAACAAATGAAGCCAACCCCTTTTAACTACATTGCGTAATGATCGACCAAATATAAACACGTGCCCGACCAAAAAGCATGAATAGTGCTTTCATCAACTTCTGGGTAGCATTGTCTTCATACTGTGTAATGTTTACCAGGAAATGGTGACGGTGAGGTCATATCAAGCAAGCCAACAACTGAGGGTTTTTCCAAGACATGGCACGAAATGCTTCAATATTTCATCATAGTTCACATAAAAAATCACAGAGTCGAACAATGCATGGGCATACTTAGTCACAGAGACCAGTGATGTCAAGATTTAGGTGGGTCATTCGCAAAGTCTAGAGTTTAGGAAGACTGTGATAACCAATTTCCACAAAGAAGCTAGACCCAAAAACCAAGCCATGACCAAGCAGGCTCCATTGTAATATTTACTCAATAATTCCAGTGAACAATTACACATAGCAAGGACCACACGACCAACGTTTAAAAACCAATAGCCCCAGAACGACCACCATAGGAAGCCAAAAATGCAACCAAAACACATAGTTCCAAAACATCATAACAAATTGAGAATCACACAGACCACGAGAAACTAGAGCCAAAATTTGATTCAAAGGGAAGAGTAAATCTCATGAATGGAAAAGTAAGAAAACCCATACCTGGAAAAGTTTACGCAAGGAGATAAACCAAGACTGTATACTTCCTCCACGGTTGAGCGAGGCGGAGCAACAACAACTACTAGGGACAAAAAAATGCAAGAATGACTAGGGTGATGGGCTCGAGGGGAGTTTGAGTGACGTGAATTTACTGCACTTCTCTTATCCCTTCATACTTAATTAAATTTTTAGTATGAGCCAAGCCCACTAGCAAACTAACCATAGCACTACATTCAAACCATTAATCAACTAAAACCCCAAAATTGCCATATTACTTTTGCAAAGTGCACGATAGTCCAATGTGTGCCACCCCTTTCCAATATCGAATTCCTTCAAATGAAAATGTGTTAGGAACACAACCCACTATGAAACTCAAACAATGTGCATAACCATAATAGAAAGGGTCATGATCATTCAACCTTCGCCATGAACAATACACAACATTAAAACTTGGAGTATAACTCTTTCATCCAAAAGGACAACATTATCATATTTTATGAGGGATAATCCAAACCATTTAGCTCCATTTTTTAATCACCCAACCACCACATATTACCATAAACATTTTAAACCATGATCTGAAACAAATGAACTATAGAAAATTGTGTTGCTACCATCACATAGACAAAAAAAATACAAGCGTTGCTTATCCACCATATTCCAATGAGTATTACAAGGGGGTCCCACCTACTAGTATATTATTAATATAGATAAATTATAAAGCTTGAAAATCATTTTCAAGCATAGTATTCATTGTTGTGCTTTTAAGCGTCAAGACACCTTACTCATCTGTACCCTGGAATTCCATAGGCACGAAGATTGTGGTCCATGTCTACAAGCTCTTTTGATTCTGAGTCTTCTTCAGTTTCCTCACAATCTATTCATCCTTTGGTTGATGAATTGGTCATGCCGATGCAATATTTAGTTGATCCCACTCCTCTTTTGGGGGGCGATGTTCCTTCATACTATGTTTTCTCACAGCCTATTTAGCCAGTGGTTGAGGAAGTGGTCGTGTCGATGCTATCTTCAACCGATCCCACTCTTCTCTTGGAGAGTGTCGATTCTACCAAATTGGTCACACCAATGCAATCTTCAATCGATCCCACTCTTCTCTTGGAGAGTGTCCAGTCTACCAAAGTGGTCATGCCGATGCAATATTTGTATGATCCCACTCTTTTGATGGGGAGTGATGTGTCTATTGACTATTTTTTTAGCATTTCCAATTCAGTACTTTTAGAACAAGGGGGAATTCCTCTCACTTCGATCACACCCCCTCCAAGTCCTAGGATGGTTTCGTTTGATTGGAATGACCTTGTTGAGACTCACCTTCCTTCTTCTTCACCTTTTCAAATAAAGGTTGAAGTTAATTCAAAAAAAACTTATCGATGTATTGTGGATGAAGGAGCCTTCGCAAGTATTTTATCCTCCTCGGCTTGGCAAGCTTTGGGTTCTCCTGAGCTTGTGTCTGCTTCACACGAGATGCTGGATTTTGATATACATCCTAGTGAATATTTGGGGATTCTTCCTCAGGTTTCTATCTCGTTAGGTGGGAAGACTGTCCTTGTCGATGTTATAGTGGTGCAAGGCCTGTTAGATTTCTATATGCTTCTCGGACATGATTATGTATATTCTATGAATGTTGTGGTGTCTATGGTCTTCCGAGTGATGCATTTCCCTCAAAATGGAAGCATTGTCACTATTGACTAGCTAGCATCTGATAATCACCATCCTAATTCGAAGTTAGTTCAGGATGCCCCTTTATATGTTCCTAGTGTTCATGTAGACTCTACCCCACCACGGCTTAATTATCTGGCATCTTATCCTCGATGTTCAATTGCTTGTAAGTAGGAACCTATGCAACCATGTTTTCCTTCTCGAGACATGGTCTTGGTAATTGATCATTTTTTTAATCCAATGGGGGCATGGGATCCCTTTCTTCCCCCTCTTGGTCTGAGTGGTATTTGTTGGACATATTGTCATTGATATGTTGTCATTGATGCCAACAGTCGATGTCATTGTGATGTGATGATAAGTTATCATTGATGAAATTGTCATTGATGTCAACAGTATAACAATTAGCAGAGAATGAAAATGTCAAACAGTACACAGAGAATGAAAATGTCAGATAGTATGCAGAGATCAAATATTAGAAGGAAAAGTGCATTGCAGAAACACAATCAGATCAAGTCGTGATCATTGGATATGAAAGTGCCAAATCAAGGGCATGGATTGATTGCAGAGCACGAAGGGAGAATTAAAAAATGCATTAATTCCAATCCTGCAATTAGTCTAGACCATCAGATTACAAGATAAGGACCATTGGAGGACTGGTCAATGATCAGATCAAGTCATGACCATTTGATATGCAAGCGCCAGATCAAGGGCAGGGATTGATTGCGGAGCATGAAGGGGGAATTAAAAAATGCGTTAATTCCAATCCCACAATTAGTCTAGATTGTCGATCGTCACCCACCAATAGATCTACGGTTGGCATCAGTTCCACTACCAAACGAGCAGTTTCCATTGCGGAACTCGACAATAGTTTTAAACATCATGTTAGTGAGGACCCCGAAATCATCCTTGATCGTTGATATGCTCCGAGAGAATTCTCGAATGTTGGATTAAGTTGGGTGGAAGGACAAAGTAAGTCATGGACCATAGATCATGGAAGTGACATACGCATGGTCATCCCAGCATTGACCACTTTGGGTAAAATCGACTGAAGGAAATGTGCATGAAGGAATTTTAGCTGAAGCCGAAGTTCCGAAGTAAATGGGAGCCATTTGATCGTAGGTAAATTTTTGGGAAAAAGAAGAGACATTGGATTTAAACCAAGGAAAAGCAACACCACAGATAGATCAATCCGTCTATCTAAGATCATGATCAACGAACAACATTCATTTCAGGTTAAAAATTGTGAGGAGGTTACACTTCAGGTAATCTCACTTCGGGTAAAATGAGAAGTAAGAAAGGCCAAAGTCTTGAAGTGGACACGAGTCGTCCGAGCTGAGGAACACTTCAGGAAGTATCCCGATTGTTGGATCAAGGAAAGTACAAGGATAGGATAATCAAGGAAAAAGGCTTGAGATCTCGAATACCCGAATTCCTGGTAGTCGTTGGATTGAGTTAATATTTTTTGGGTTAATTGAGGACCATTGGATCTGGACAATACATGATGGTCATTGGATCAGAATAATGGTCAACATCGGTGCTGACCACTTCAGCGAAAAAGGATTCAGAACATATGAGTTCACCCGAAGATTGAAGTTCCGAAGTCGCTCCCAATCATCGATATTAGATACATTTCGAGTTAGGAAAACTATTAGATCTAGGAGAAGAATATGATCCACATGAGGAGATCTACGTCGGCAAGGACATGTGGCATAATCATATGAAGACAAGTGTCAAAGTGCAGTTGGCATTTCAGGTATGCATGAGTCACAAATCTAAGTGACATGTGGCATCCACTCAGTTAGTTCCACATCAAGAAGTGATGTCAGCAAGTTACGTCACTCTGGGAGTTTTTACTTCGGGAGTTTCACCACCAGAAAATACCCAAAGTCCTGAAGTCCTGAAATGAACAAGAATCGTTCATCATGCAAATAACATCCAACCATCTGATCTAAGGACTGTGAAGGAGAAATCACCCAAAGTGTCGAAGGCCGAAGTTAACACTAATCGTTGATCTAATTCAGGAGCATTAT
Organism: Picea sitchensis; assembly: GCA_010110895.2. Taxonomy (NCBI): domain Eukaryota; kingdom Viridiplantae; phylum Streptophyta; class Pinopsida; order Pinales; family Pinaceae; genus Picea; species Picea sitchensis. The sequence continues at coordinate 11,350 of SNQJ01S0260883.1, forward strand.
CGACCATTGATCAAGTGGAAGGATAGAATAAGCGTAAACCATGAAGTGATGTTAACCGTTGATCTACTTCAGAGAGTGTTCTCAATCGTTGAAGATTATGGACACACGTATTTAATTCAGGAGATTTGTAAAGAGGCTGGAAGTCACAAAGGACAAAGTCTTGAAGTAATGACAATCGTCCATCTCATCGTGTGATTAAAATGTGACCATAGATCTTGACAAGTGATCAAGAACTTATTTATCCTAGTGCCTGATCACCACCTGTGGTCGTATGGAATAGAGAAATAGGGGTAAAAGAAGAGGTAGAGCAGCCCATGGTTTTGTGCATATGGTCATATGTAAATGGTCTGAAGGAAGTGGCTCATACAGATTTAATTCAACAAAGAGTTAACACTAGAACAATATAGAGAATCAATAAAAGATCAAATATATGATTTGTTGGTGAACTGATAACGCAACAGAGGCATGAGAATGATATGATGAGTCGATCCATGTCTATGATCAACTCATGAAGACAAAAGAACCGACACACGGTCATGATTTAAAGAGAGTTAATTCATGAACATTATGAATAAAGGATAAAAGGAAAATTGTTATTATTTAAAGATTAATATTATCATTTAAATGAAAAGGTACAATGGTTCAAAATCAAAAGATGTAATGATTCAAATTCACACCAGTTGGAAGACTATATAAACAAGAAAGAATGATCAGAAGAAAGTAGTTGAATTTGTTGAAGTATATATATTTATATATAATGGATTGAATGAAGGTTCATTCTATTAGGTTGGTACATGTTTATAAGCTGGGTCTTGTATGAGGATTGGATTCCTCACATCTCAGTTGGATCTGAGATCAACAAGCTGGGACTTGTTATGAGGATTGGATTCCTC